>JAYKTE010444986.1:0-10330 GCA_036873565.1 Xipholeptos notoides | reverse complement strand
CATGTAAAATATAGGCATCTTCAAAAATAGGGGATAAGCAATGGACCCAATACATTTACACAAGTGGGGGTCGATGACAATTTCCCTCAGCCTGAAGGTCCTTACATTTTATCCCTGATCTTATTAGTTTATTGAGTACAATTATTATTATTATTAATGAATATTTGTATACCTGCTCAACAACAAGAAAAATCAGCAATAAAAAGATTTTGAACTCAGCTTTAACAAACATTCTGTTTATGATGAAATGCGTATTTGTAAATGCAATGCTTATGAATAACATCTTTAGGGGATATTAGAGCAAAGCTTTGGATAGGATGAATATAAATACCAATGATGCTTGGCAAAAAATGAAACCAAAAATATAGCAAAAGAAATAAATAAATAAATAAATGAAATTAAGTTAATTTTTTAAGACCACCCTTCATTTCAAAAGTTGTAGACATTCTTTTTTAGCTTATTCTATTTTTATATTTAAGAAGGGTGGACCCTCAGGCATCAACAAACAGAGCTAAAAATTATCATTACAATCTCTTTCTTTATTCTTCTTTCTCCCCTTCTTTCTTTGTCTTTCTCGCTATCACTCTCACCCCCTTTACAAAAGAAATGAATGCTAGAATATTTAAAAACAAAAAACAAGCATAATCAATAATCTCTAGAGAAAAAAAAATGGTTTCTCCAGTGTGGCATCACCACAATAATAATAATATAATTTTCCCAGTCCTTAAAAAATCCACTGTATCCTCAGGCAGCCAAAAGAGTATCCCACTCTTCTTTTTTTTTGACAAGTGTTATTTTATGCTTTTTTTATGCATCCATTTCAGTTCTACACAGACAGACTAAAAATGCACTGTAAAAACTCCTCAAGATGTTTTCATGACTATCTATGTATACAAGGATCCTTATAACAAGTTTTCATCATCTTTAGATTTTTCAACCACTGAGGAAACAGACAGACAGATAAGATTAAGTTACTGTTTAATGACATATCATCCTTTACATTCATTTAATGGAAGGAAACAATTTTTCCATACAAATGTATTTCTTTTGTTGATAGTATAAAGAACAGTAATAGTAACCCATAGTTGTTGGTGATTAGAGACTATATATCTTTCCCAAAGTTATCAGCCTTAAAGTGAATTATCTGATTTCCTAAATAAGAAACTTTTTTTTTCTTTAATAAAAAAATAAAAGTAAGTTTTAGCAAAGGATAATCAGGATTGGGGGATATTATATTTTAGTAATTCTATTCTAATTAGGTTTGCCAACTTTCTGTTTTGCCTTTCCAGGACACCTTAATATGAAGCATTTGAAGATCCATGCAATGAAAGTTTACGAAACAAAATAGACATCAAAAGTGTTAGTGCATGCTGCGTGCCGTAGAGTGATGATCTAACAACCTCTAAGGCCCTAATTAATTTTATCATAATGGAAGACATGTGTAAATCTTTAAGGCAAGAATAAATTCAAATTTATTATAGCTGTAGGAGGAAAGGACAATACTTTCCGACATAAATTTCCAACTCTTTCGTTCTATGTTGAACTTCTGGAGAATTCACAACAATCATACTTTTTTTCCACGCTAATCTAATATAACAACATGAAAATTTGTTACTTTGCATAAAGGTCATTTAATAAAATGAGTTTTTCAAGGCTGAAAACGCCAATGGAGCGTGAATGTTTTCCCTTCTTGTTAATTATTCAGAGATGTTAGCAACTTCTGGGACACTTTTGTCCCAGCCCAGATCACAGGACGTGGGATGTCAATTCCAGGACTGTTCCAGCTATTCCAAGATGGTTAGCAACCCTAATTCTAATGGCAACATAACAATTAATTGATCTGAATTTCTGAGACTAGGTTTGAAAATGGAGAGAATGTCATTTTTTCAGGCCTTATCCAATTATTCCAATGTTATTTCCAATTTCTAATATCAATACTAGGATATATTTCAGTTTTGTGCTCGATTACTTTCTTATATTATTAGTCTGAGTTTAATTTCAAACAAACAGGATCTGAAAATTTTTATTGTCCATGACTTTCAACAAAAGAAAAGACTTACCAATCAAATTTTTCTTCTTTTTTCTCCCTTTTTTTGAACCAAGTTTCTTAACCTTGTTGCTGCAGGGGGAATTAGCATTTGTTTTTCTTGAGCCAGATCCTTCAATAAATAAATATTTCATTAGAGATACAGAAAATTATAATTTGAATTATAATTAAAATAAATAAATAAGAAAGGGGACTAAAAAATTATATCAATCTATTTTAATTAAATTAAAAGAGAGAAAATTAGAAATTATATTAAGAATCATTTTGGTAGAATGACAAAGGAGTTTCTTCAAGTTTAAAGCAATGCCAATTTGTACAAAAAGTAAATAAAAATAGAAAGAAGACAAAAAAGACAAAAAATCCATGTCTAAAAAATATCAATTAACAAAAATAAAAAATCTGAATTTATGTCAATATCAACAGATATCAATATAGAACAAAAATATTCAATCTACTTAATTTATTAATTAGATATTTGCATTTTCCAAGAAAATTAAGTTTAATGATCTTATTTTGTTGAATTAAAAGTTGTTAAACTAAAAATCCCAAGGTTGAAAGGTTTTATTATACAGAAATAGAGATGTTAACATTGTTTTAATTTGTATTTAATCTAAGAAACATTTTTTGAGAGTGAGATAAAATGTATTTAAAAAAAGAAGGAATGAATAATTGTGAAATTATGGAGGCCAAAAATTAACACTTAGAGAATTTTGTGTTGGACAAAAAATATCTTGAATCCAAGAAACTAAGTAGATTTGCATAAACATGAAAATAGGACCACAAACAAAACTGTAATAAAAAATCTTGAGTTACTTTATAAAATAGACCTAATCTAAGTATGTACATCTATTTTTCGGACTTTTGTCTTCACCGTTAATGTTACTTTCACAAAATGTTGGCCAATAAACCCTTAGGCCTTCTTCAGGTAATCAAAGTCGGTAACCTAAATATTCAAGAGATGGTATGACAAATAAATGAATGAATGAATGAATGAATTTTCTCCTGGCTCTGATTTGCCAACCCTGCTAAGTTCTCTTTACGAGGCTGATGTTTTATCAAGCCAAAACTTAAACACTATGAATATTACTGGTATAATAAAACTAAATATAAGAAAGCAGATTCATACCTTTCTCAAGTGAAGAAGAGTTTTGATAAAGCATGCCAAAGATATGAATTTAACAAACCAAGGCTCTACGTTGCAAGTGAATCATTCGCATTTGCGACTTATTTTTCCAAGTGACGACTAAAAATAATTAAACACTTATCCTTTGGCAACTGTTTTTTTCAGTGTTAATCTTTCAAGTACTAAGTGAAAAAATGTCTTTTCAACCTTTAACATAAAACGAACAAAGTTAAATTATTTAAACAATGAAAGTTTTAATAGAAGAGAAAATAGAACAATGTACTATATACCAATAATATTGGTTAATTCATAAGATTAGAGTGAAATAACATTTGATGGGTTTGGCTAGTAAATGAAAATATTTAGTTGCCAAAGGTCAACTAAAATTAAAATTGTCTTTAGAGCCCTGCAAACCAAATTCAACTCAAATGTCATTAAAAATTACACAATCAAAATTTCATCGATTAAGTACATGCTAGTAAACACTAATAAATAGCAGTTAGATTTTTTTAAATATTCTTTCTTAACGCTTTTTCATATTATTTCCAATTCTTAATGAAATCCTAAATTTTTAAAAGGCTGATTAGAACATAGCCTAAAGCAAGAGATAAAAGGAAAAAGTAAAGCTTTTTGCATATAGAAGCTGGGCTTATACACCTTGCAGATTCATGTCCTGCCTTCATTCAACAATCAATGCTAAATCAATAACAAACCCCTTTTATATGAAGGAAATTTAATTTGCCACAGCTAATGGCAATCTCTTAAACATTGTTAGCATTAGCTAGCAGATGCTTTTTCTTCTTGCAAACAGTTCAGAATGAAGAATTCCTAAAAGAATGACCAAATAGCATCACAGTACCAATTTAGAAACTTGAAAGGCTTTAAGAAGAACCAATATTTCTTGGTTTTATTTGCTTGAATTTTGGAAACTTGTTTAAAAATTTCTCAACTTTTAGGAGGCATATATGATATCAAATGATTTATTCTTTATCAAATAAAATCTTGAGTCAATGGGTTTTTTGGAACAAACAAATAAATTAAGAATTTCTTCTTTTGTATCTAAGATCACCCTAAAGAACCCCAAAATTATCAGGTCAAAACCTTTGGGCAGTTGTTTTCTGATAAACTTTCAAAGATGTATTTGAATCATCTCAAATCAAATTTACCAAACTTGCAACACAAAGAAAATAAAAGCAGTCTCACCCCCTGAAATGAATATATTTTGAATTTATAAACTTTTCTAAAAGCATAAATTTCCAATGAAAGTAACAAAGTATACTTCTAGGAATTTTTCAGCCAATAAACTGTGTCCATCGCTTTATTGCAGATTATAAAAAAATCAATATTTCAGTAAATCTAAAATATATATACAAAATATCTAAACTTAAAATGGAGCTTTGTCTGTGTGTCTATATGTGAGTTCATTCTCTGTGGACTCCAAAAAAGTGGGCTGATTATCTTGAAAATTCACACAGTTGTACCTTATGTGTTTGGGATATGTTTTTTTTTTTTAATACCCCCCCCCACACACCAATAAGTATTGAAAATCAATAGTTGAAAAAAATCAGATTAAGGAAGGGTGCAGCTATGATTAAGAAAACCATGAAAATTGCGATTATGAATGCATGTGTGTCATGGGTCAGTTGTTAGAGCATTTGTTTTGCACAACATGGTTCAAATCCTACTGGGGGCCTGGAATGTTAATAACATTGTGTGTCACTGATAAGATCCAATATTTGAAACAGGTATCATATTATAAGTTATGCAAGATTTTGCGTTTAATCATAACATAAGAATTTGATTTAAAAAATATATATTTTTGGCCATACCTAAAAAGTTTTTGAGTTGCACGGGAAATACCAGGCTATGCTGCTAGTTAATTAAAATTTTCAGGAAAATCATTTTCATTTTTTTTACAAATGCAAATGATTTAACTTTAATAGTCAAATAATAAATATCCTGAAATTTCAAGAAAAATTTTAGTTTGAAAACTTTGAAGGAGTGTTGTGATTCAAAATTTTTAGGGAAAAATTTTAAACCAGATGGTAAAATTACATTTTGTACAATTCTTATTCTTAAAAAAGTCATAAAAAATTCCCAATCTTTTTAATAATAATAATGATATGCAATGAAATTTTTTAAAGCCAAAATGCATCATTTTTCGAATTCAAGGAAACAGATAACAGCAGCAGTACCATACATGACTAGCAACGGCGAAAGAAACATTCATTTTTTTTTAGTCTCTTTTTTTTTTTCTTAAATTCAATTTTTTCAAATAAATTTTATATTTCTGAAAATCTAAATTTCTAAAAAAATTTTAATAATAAAGGCCCTTGTGTTATTTATTGCATTAAAAAAAGCCGATGACATTTATAGGCTTCAAAGATTTTCAAGGGACATAAGTCCACTCTTCTTTTATGCCAATACTGAAACAAAATTGCTAATACGTTTGTTTAAATTGAATTGTATAACTATTTAAAAGGTGATTATTTAAATATTACAATTTTGTTTAATAATGATTCGAGTAACAATTTTTTTTTAAATCATGTCTTTTGTCAATGTTTTTTTTAAATAGAATTTAATAGTTGGATGTCAAAGAAAAATAGAAAAAAATAAATGGCAGGTGACTTGAATTTTTTCCTTTTTCAATAATTATGTATGATGTAAATTTTCATGTATTTATAATGATGAATTCCTCTGACTTTTTATAAAATAAAATTTAGTCTTCATACTTTAATCTGAACACCTTACAAACAAGTAATTTTAATATTTTTTTTCTCAATGCTTAAATACTAGGCGAGGTTCAAACTTTTGAAGAGCCCAAAAACTGTAGAGCAAAATGATGTTGGGTATAGCTGCTAGTCGACATTTTAATCACAGATATGTATTTTTATTCTTTGTTTCATCATTTACATGAGTAGATGTTACAAGTTTTATATATGTGATAAAAGTATTTCACTTCATTTGAACAGCTCCAAGCAACATTTTAGTAAAATTGTTCATTACTATTTGCAATTATCTTTTATATCAGTACTTTGTAGGTATAAGTATACTTTCGGTTGTTTCTACTAGCTTCTAACCACAACAACCCAACCCACTGTCTACCTGTTTCTCTTTTGTCTTTCCATTGAAAACCGAATACAAGAGGAAAAGGTGGGGTCAAATTAGTGCTTCATGGGTAATCATTACTATAGAATGATTTCTTTCACCCAGAGCTAATGTCCAAAAATCCGCCAGTGATCTGTACAGCCATTATCTGGTCAGTTGTCATCATGTTCCTCAGAAAAGCAGAAAGAGAAATGGTAGGAAGGAAAGAGACACAATTAGACTGATGATAGTCCATTTGTGCAAAGTTTACTACCCTACCCTAAACCATTGTACAAATGTGCTTCCCTATCATTCTCTCTCTCTTAGTCACATAGCTATCTTTTCTATTCCATTTTCTCCTTGGTTGCCCACTTTTGGTTATAGTATAGTGACTGAATATCGCTAATCATACATTTAGTCCTAGTTGACTAGTGCTGAATTCTTATTTTTCTTACTATCTTTGAGTAAGGGAAAGAAAGAAAGGAAGGAAGGATAGAAAGAAAGCAAAGCTAGAAAGAGAGAAAGCTAGAAGGAAAGATTGAAAGAAAGAAAAAAGAAGGAAAGAAAGTAAAGCTAGAAAGACTAAAACAAAGAACTAAAGAAAGTAAGCAAGCAATAAAAATGGAAAAGAAAGCAAAGATAGCAAGAAATAAACAAACAAAATCTAGCAAAACAGAATGATTGATTTTAAGAAAGAAAGAAAGAAAAGCTAGAAAGAAAGAAAGAATGAAAAAAAGAAAGAAAGAAAGCAAAGCTAGCAAGAAGGAAAAAAAAGAAAGAAAGCTAGAAATAACAAAAGAAAGTAAGCAAAGCTAAAAAGCAAGAAAGTAAAATAGAAAGAAACAAAGAGAGAAAGAAAAAAAAGCTGGGATAAAAGAAAGATAAGTGATTTCATTTTGGAGATAAGGTGACCGTAGCTTCAAGTGGATTGGTTTCACTTGCTGTCTTGCTTCAAAAGCTTTTATCTTTCTGATCAGCTTTGTTATTCAGGTGATAACATCAACTCAAGTTAGAATAATGTTACTAGAGCATTTCAGACCAAAGTGAGACAACTTAATGCCATCATTTTGATATTTTATTTATTTATTTATTTATCAGGACTTTAAGGGAGATTCTTAGAAAGAACAGGTTCCATTTGGCCAGGACCAAGAAAGGAAAAGTTCCTTTCTTTTTATATTTCATCAAGAAAATATGTCTCCTACAAAAATATTCAGCTTTTGAAGTAGTAGAATGTTGGTTGGTGAGATTAACCCCTTAACCAGCAGGTTTTCTGATAAAAAAAATTTTGTTTCTTAGAAAATTTTGTTTTTATATAGTAATTGTATAGTATTATTAAGAAAGGGCAACAGAACTTGTCTTTTGGTGTTACTGGAAAAATTAATTTCTGACAAGTTATCTTGCCGTTGGTTTCAAAATACAAATTTGAGTAAAGATAAGTTAAATTGTCATTGCTGCTTATGAGGTTAATGGTATACCAATAATTACAGTCAACTAATCAGTTAACTATTATTTCTTGAAAGTGTCTTTCATTTTATAGGCAGATTCTTAGAAGAAAAGTAGTTTGATTAATTGATTTTATAATTAAAACATAAGAGGACTTTAACATTTAGCAAAGATATTATTCCATGAGTGAATGCAACAAACAAATTAGGATTATTTCATCAAGGAGAAATAACCAACCTAGGACAAAGTATGAATACCCCCTATTCTTTCCAGTTGTCTATTATACAATGTAACTACTGTTTTACTGACAATCTGTAAACAAGAAAGATGTAATAAAAATTGATTGTTCTCGAAAATGTTAATAGACCATAAAAGAAACAACTAAAATCAATAAATTTATATGTTAATAATTAGTTGATTCTCCTCAAAAGTGTATCTTATGCATAAAAATACAATAATGTTATTCTGGTTGATTGACAGTTTCAGTCTTTTTTAAATATAATACTGCCTTCTTGGGTTAACTCAGCCAGGGTCGATCACACCCTGGCCTGTGTCCTACTTACTAAATTGTTAAAATGCAATTTTTTTAGTTGCACAGAAGAAAAAAATAAAATAAAAAAGGAAGCAAAATTTCTTGAATAAAATTATCCCCCCTCCAAAAAAGAAAATAAATAAAATTTGAAAATCAAAATTAAGAAACTTAATTTCAAAACATCTAGTTCGCTTCTTTGCTAACTGATAAAAAAAAAATCAATGAATTTTACTTTTACAAAAAAGAAAAGAATAATTCCTAACATTTAATTCAAATAGAGATAATATCTATCAATCTTATTTTAATGACTTAGATGATATTACATCAATTTCTAATTAAAGATAATAAATAACAACAAACTATTATAAATTCACAGCTAAACGATAATTCAAATGATTGCATTTTGTTACTTGAAAGATTATTTAATCGTTTAGATTAATTTATTTTGTATATTTATTATGCAGACTCATCTTTATATTTGTTAAATTCACAATGTTTTGGCCAATTAATCTTTTGTATTTCTTCCGATTGGGACATGTGCTAGACGATAAATCAGCCAAAGCATTGTGAATTTAACTAATATAAAGATGAGAACGATAGTCCGCATAATAAATATACAAATTATCAAGCCTCATCTCAAGGTCTCAAGGATTCAGATGTAAATTTAACAAATATAAAAATGAGGGTCATTGGCTGTTGCAGGTTCAATCTTGACAGTAACATTATAATGAAACAACCAATTAAAAATGTTTAGTAAATATTCATAGTGTAAATTGTGGTTCCTGTGCCTACAGAACCATTACTACTGCACCATTGATGATGTCTGCTTTGACTTATTCATATCCTGAATAATATTCAGGTAGTACATACAGTCTTATAATTCAATAATTATAATGTGTAATATAGTATGAATGGTTGTCTAAGTAATGACATAAATAAGGCAAAATGTACTGAATATTGCCTCTATATCTTGTAATAATTACCACATATTTGATCATTTTATATTCTGCTGAATATTTTTAAGTGTAAAGAGACTTTATAGACACCCTGTATGATTTATAAGTTCTGATTTTTGTCTACCCTTTATAAATTCATTTGTGTTGGTGCCAGTTGGCATGTGTATGGTGTATAGATGTCAAAGCTTCTTCCTGGGTTTTTCTCAACATCCTTCTTGTAGCATGCATATGTATTTTTCTGATAATATATATATATATATATACATAAGATGTGTGTGTATCTGCATCTGCCATTATAAGTATAAGCATTGGTCTATGTTTATAGAGATATATTTTTATGAGCCATTATTTATCTATTGGAGTCTGCATTTAAAAAAAGAGAAAAAGCAATTGCTGTCAATTACTTGCCAATTTTACATTTTATACCAAAAAAAAATATAAAAAGACATAGAATGGAAGTAGATAATGGAAAAAGATTTTTAATACTTTTTCATCTTAAAAAGCATTATTTAATAGATTCTCTAGTTCTACTGCTGTCATTATAATCTTAAGAAACTATTTTTTATCATTTCTATGATAGGCAATGCAAGTAACAGCCTTAAATTTCCTGCTGCTTGGATAGGTCAGGAAAGTACTTTACCTTACCAAATTCATTATTAGATTATTTGCTATCACCCTTGAAGGTAGTTCTGATTTTGTTTTGTTGTTCTGTACTATTTCTTTATATCTAAGAATGTCAGCTCCCATTTGTTATTTACCCTAAAATCTTTATTTGCCTTAAATTCTGACACAAAGCTTGATAATTACTACAGGGTGGAAAATGGAAAATTGGAGGTTGAACATTTTATTGTTTGAATTTGATTGCCTCTGGCTTATTTACTTCTTCAGCAACACTTCACTAACTTGGATTTCTACAACAAGACAAAGTGCATGGAGGACATTTGGAGCAACCATCGGAATCGTTAATCGTAAGAATCCTGTATTTTTGCGGCAATCGGAATCGCATCGTTAGATTTACGATTTTTTCATTACGATTCTCTTGAATTTTTAAGTTAATCAGAATCATTAATCAACATTTTCCTGGAATCGGAATTGGTATCGGAATCGGACAAAATTTAAGAATCGTCCCAACACTAATAAAT
>JAYKTE010444985.1:0-19375 GCA_036873565.1 Xipholeptos notoides | reverse complement strand
TATATGAGAGAGGGAGAGAGAGACCTTACCTTCAGTAGCAAGTTACATTCTGCGGGAGGGTCACGATGTTGCTAAGAAACACGGCACTGATAACAGGTGGTGTTCCTCGCTGACCACGAGGTTTGCATACAGCAAGATTTACTTGAATGTCACATATTATTATGTTTTACTAATAGAAAGGGAAAAGTTATTTTCCGGACATCTGGAAACTCTACAAGAATAATAATCGTCGCAATCGCGTATTACTTTCCTTTTATCTATAGTCAGTGCAACAATCAACCGCATTCAGCAACTCAACTATTGTTTTTTTTCGTTGAAGATAAATAATTTGGTCTACTTGTACAATTTACTTATTTTGTCAGTCTGCAAATCACAAATCCTTCTTTAGCCCGGATCGAAACCGACCGAAAGGATTTTAGTTGACCTATTAAACTGAAACTTTACTGCTTTATAACTCATTGAAGAGTGCTCAAGTTAGATCCTTGACAAGCATACATATAATTCCTATTTGAAAGTGCCCAACCAAATTTTAGGAGCGTATATAAAATATTTTCTGCAATATGTATACAGGCCTATTTCGCCGTCTACAGCTCGTCAGTACAGTCCTGCAAATCGCGAGTCCTCCTATAGCCAGTATCGAAACAGCTATTTTGTCTTTATTCAATTTTTTTCCTCCAGATAATTTTTTTTTTGGGGGGGGGGGTTAAGTTGTTTTTTTAAAGTTGGCCTGTCTCACACTAACTTTTTTTCTGGTAGATTTCGCTGTGTATTGAAAGAATCTGCTAACCGTTTCCATCGCAAATCCTTAGTTTATTTTACCCCCTACTGAATACTAATGATTTGCGATAAAAATCATAAACAGATTCTTACAAAATGCATGAAAATTGACCAGAAAGTGGTAATAATTTAGTTATGCCAAACGCAAATCCTAACCCCTAACCCCAACGTAAGTTTTTTGAAATTCTTCCGCCATTGAGAAATGACAGAATTCTTGATTATATGGTCCCCACGCCCCACCGCGGAATTTAATTATTAAAGTAATTAATATCTCGATTAATTTACGACGGAAAAGATACAACAGTGTGTTATGTACCCCAAGGATTTCATACCGCATGAGTATCTTCCGCCGTGAGACGGGTCAACTTATAAAATAATACTTAATATAAAGGGTGTGTGAATTGTATGGGTCGAATTGTTCAGGACATTAAATAACTAAAGGTTGATATGCCATTAAGCAAATAAATTAACGCATAGTTCATTTTTTTTTTTTAAGTCCTTACTGTTTTTTTGGGAACGTTAAAAAAGAGAAAAAGAAAAACCAGAAAAGTTTAATTTTACGAGTTTTATGAATAAAATGTCTTCTCTTCCTGTTGTGGAACAGACGACATTGTTGTTCACAAGGTTTCAATTACCTTTCCCTTTATTCATTGATAACAATCTAAATGTTCTATATTTTATTTGGACGTCTGAAAGATAAAGAGAGAAGAAATAGAAATAACAGGGGTTGGTCGGCATTCTCAACAATTGAAATATCACTCACTCACTACAATAAAAGCGTTTTGTGTATCTGTGTTTTTCTGTTTTTTGTTTAAGTAGAAGAAAGTTCAGATTTCGATTTTATGTAACACCTTTGAACATAAAATCAAAAGAAAAAAAAACATAAATAGGCCGTGTTGTCACCGAAAAAAATTACTTTTAATGCCCAGTAAAAGCCCTTGGCGTTATTGTTTGAAGAAAAAAAAATGTTTAAAATCAGAATTTTTTCCCTAACTTTTCTCAAGCGAAACTTTGTCTATTCGTTATTTCAACCTACAAACACCCTGTGCCTGTATGTATATGTGTGTGTATATATAGATAGATATGGAGAGATAGATAGATAGATAGATAGATAGATATACTCTTTGCTAGAAGCCTTTAGTATATTGGGGCGCAAACTGTATTTTGCGGGTTGAGGGGCTGCAAGGTGCATTCTACGGAGGCGCACTGTTTCTAAGCACGGCACTACGTGGCAGCTGGATCTACGTTAAATTTTTCTTAGTGGTTTAAAGAACGTATATATACGCCTCCATATATGAGGCGCAATTCAAACGTGGTTTTAATGGGTTCTTTGTAGCAATTACGTTTTTCTTAAACTTGTAGATTCAACATACTGAAACTATTGAGCAAAAGAGAAAAGCTCTAGAGCAGTGTTTCTCAAATCATTTGTGGACCACACCCCACCTCACAGGCCGTGCAATTGCAGGGGGATGCGAAAGGCTCCCTGACTTTGCAAATCTATTGTAATGAAAAGAAAATTAACAAACATTATTACGATTAACTGGAAATCATTATCACACCTGTATGTTGAAATATATATCTATCAATCAATCTCTCTCTCTATATATATATATATCTTTGGTAGAAGCCTTCAGTATGTTTGGGGGGGGGCACAAGTTGCATCTTCTGGGTAGAGGGGTCGCCAGGCGCATTCTGTCGAGTGTGGGGCGCAATGCTGTTAAGCACAGTACGGCACAGTCCACCAAATTGCTTTTAAATATCTGATGCCCCAACGGAGTGAAATCTAACGGAACTTGCTGAAATTGAACCCACACTTTGTACACGGAGTCTTTTTTCTATTTTTAACAGCCTAAGAACATACTTTTCTACACAAGAAGTGCTCCTCTATGTCACGAAACGCAATACGAATTATCTTTTACGTATCCCTCAAAGAAAAAAAATTACCAGCCGTTAAATCTGGTGGTCTTGAAGGCCATTCCAAAAGGTTACCTCGACGTCCAATTCAACATATTGAAAAGAAATTGTAAAAATCTTATTAATACGTATTTTTATAGTTTGTGTAAACTACTAAGAGTAGTATGATGAAGTTATAATGGTCATTTGATTGCATAACACATAATTGAAATAATTATGGATATTGTTGGAGGGTTTGCCGTGGGACAGACTGTATGTAAAAAATAATGTAATATTTAAAGCTAAAATTTATTATTTTCAAACCTGTTCATTTTAACGGACATACGCAAATGTATGCAATATTTAAAGCTAGAAATTAATTTTTTTTTTTAAACCCGTTATTTTTAACACTCAGATTTCAAGTCTCTAGACAAAATTTAGTTTGTTGGAGACCCTTCGTCAGATACCCAAAGTCGCTTTTAAATACAAGATAAAAATATCAGATGCACATAATTAGAAGATGTTTTCCCTTTTTAACCATTTGTTTAACTTTCTGTTGCCGTTTCATGACCACGTGCTTTTTTTGTATGCCAGTTGTCCTGGTGAGTGCGGTGGTCTTTAACACACCTAATCTTCTTTTGAAGCTAATTTCCTGAACTCTCTTTACCCAACGTCCTGCAGGATTGTTCTTAGATTTCCAAATGTTTCTTAATTACCTTCAGAATTCCAGATATTTACTGACCTTTTTGGTTTCCTCTGATTTTACTCTGTGCCTAGCCGGGATAAGTATATTTTGTGGCATTATTTGTTATGTGCCCCGCCCTGCACTTAACAATGCGTATGAGTAGTGATGCATAATAAGGCGCATAAGGGTCAGGCGCAATGATATAAAAAATTACCAGTAATGTTGATTTGAAATTCAATTTGACCTTTTAGCAGGTATTTTTCCAGCTCAAAACAAACTTGAAAAATTGGATCGTTGCGAGCCCATAGTGCCCGCTCACTGTATGGCAGCTACACTGGTCATTGGGATATCAATATAACAGCAGCTTTCTAAAATAATTTTCGGCTTTCAAAATTTCAAAAAATTTTCTTAGAAAGAAAAAAAATCTTGAAATTACAAAAACCCATAAATCAAAAAGAGTGCAAAGCTGAGAAATACTTCTAATATAGATAAAAAATATATGTATATATTTAAATGAAATTTAAATTCCGACAGTATTATAAATGAATTCACCGTATTTATTCATGAATTAATATCAATGAATTATTTGGAAATTTGCATATAGGCCTATTTTATTCTTATTAGAAATCATCAGTGCAACTCATCCAACTTAAACCCTTGTACCCAATGATTGCAGACGGCGTTGTTAACCATGGGTCCACGAACGTAATTATAATTTATTGTATTAATTCTAATGGTCAAGGCTGTTAAGCCTCATCGCATTGTTATTATTTACATTATTTAAATAATTTAAGAAACTACCGTTTTGGACAATGTGTATATATTTAAATTATAGTTGCGTTCGTGGGCCCATGGCTAAAGAAGTCGTCCGCGATCATTGGGTACACAGGTTCAAGTTGGATGAGTTGCACTGATGATTTCTAATAAGAATGAAATAGGCCTATATGCAAATTTCCAAATAATTTATTGATATTAATTCATAAATAAATACGGTGAATTCATTTATGATAAAGATATATATGTATAAATATATATTTATACGTTTTGTCTGATATCCTCTTCTGTCTTCTTCAGGTGTCACTGGTCATTTTCAGGAATATTCCCAAAGCAAACAAGACTTGTTTTCCAGATCGGCTTCAAACTTTAATCCCCAAACAAACAAACAAAATAAAGTTTTTCATTCATGAATGAGTTTTATTATTTATATTTACATATATATATATATGTATTTTTATATATATATTTGTTTTGTTATTTTGTACATTGATGAGTTGAAAATGAACTTTTCTTTTAATTTTCTTTTCTTTCGGTGGATTTGAATATAAAAAAAAAATCAACAAAAAACAAAAACAAACTTGTTTTAAAAAATAAAATTGTTGAAAAAACAGACAGCATTTTTATTTTGACATTAAAGACAAAAAAAGACTTAACAAGCATTAGTTTGGTTATTTGAGTTTAACATATATATACATATATATTATAGTTTTGTATGAGGAATCTGTATATTTTATTCGTGTTTGTAACTTTAAAGATATTTTTAGGTCTGTTTTGTTAAAGTATCTTTTACCTTATTTTGCTTAATGTTTTGCAATCTGTCATTATATGTTTAATTGTGATTAGGTTTCCACAGTTGCATTTTGGTGTGTGTTCCTTTAAGTAAATGGGAATGTGTTAAGTATGTATGTGCCATATGTAATCTAGTCATGATTACTTGTTTTCTATGTTTTTCCTGTTTCTTGTTTCCTCTTCTTCTATGAGCGAGGAGGTTGTCATTATTATTTACAAATATAAGACTAAAAATTATCCTAGAACTAGAAATGTTCCTCATAAGCTAAACACAGGTGTCATAATTAATCAACCCAGCCCTAATTGATGTTTATTTTAATAACTCAATCAAAAATAAAATAATGAAAGTTTCGTCTCACTAGTTACTTACACTGATAATATTCATAATAGCATATATGGCTACTCTTAAAAAGAAAGTAAAAGAAAAGCCTTTAATCCCTCTTCCTAAAAATCAAAGAGGGCAGTGGTAAAAAAAAAGAACCATTAATTTTTATTTGTATATTTATTATGTAGATTATAGTTATTATTTTTATAACTTATATATATATATATAAATAAGGGCTATAGTACATAATAGATATACAAATTATCAATATTCAAAAATAGTTTTGAAAACATTCCTCACAGTTTTCGATTGGTTAGATTGAATAAATCTTCATAAAAATAACTATTTCTTTTTCCAACATTTCTACTCTCATTCTGTTTCAAATCTAAAGATAGAATCAAGGCAAGAAGGTAGAGGAGTGATAAAACTTGGACTCTGGAATCGTATTATACGAGTTTAAATCAAATCGCAGCCAAAAACCATTACATTCAGTTGCCTCAGGCAGAAGAGGCTCATTAACTTGGGAGAGTAACTCATCAAGGTGTAAGGATTATACAGATTCTGAGACTCATCAACTCAAGGAGAGTAACTCATCTAGGTGAAGGACAACACTGATTACAAAAAATCCAGGGATATAATGAGGACGTAAAACTGGCCTTGAGCCAACTCGGTTTGGTGCTCGACCAGGTATATATCCTCAAGATTGAATTGTTTAGATAAATTCAATCAAGTTGTAATAACATACGGAAAATTCAATTTTCTATTATAATGAAATAAAAATAAATTATACACATATTGTAAATATCTAAATCAACTTAAAAATGAATGAGGAAACAATTTAAAAAGTTCAGGTCTAAAAATGACTGTTAATACCAAGACGTGAGATTTTCAAATAGATATCCAGTGATCCATCTCCATTGTTGGAGATGGGTTTAATAACCAATATAATGCCAACCCACAGTAATGCATAAATAAAGTTTTATGATTTTCAAATCACTATTCCAAACAAATAGCCATCTTAAAACTTTGGATCATCAACAATAATAATTAAAATAATTATTCATGGATATATATCTTTTTTTTATATTGTCAAAAAGATGCTATACTGTCAGTTTTCACAATAGTTTTTTTTTTACAGTCAGACATCACACACAAATATTAACAAATAAAATAGAACTCTTCAACTTGTGAAGTAAAATATGCATAGACAGACCAGTATAAACATGATACAATTTTTATTTTTTTGTTTTGAAAAAAATTAAAAATGATGAGAAACAAATTGAGAAAAACATTGTTTTACAAGTGTAAAAAATATAATTTAGTCATTAAAAAAATTAACTTCTCTTTCAGTTTTTGGTCATAAAAATTATTAAACAAACAAAATTAAATTAAATCAGATATTTGTTAAATATAAGAAAGATGAAAAAAATGTTATAGATTAAAACATACATACATAAATTTAAAAAATATCTTTTTTATTTCTTGTTATAAACTTTAAAAAAAAAGACAAAAAATATTAAATGCAATATTTGTTAAATATTAATGTTTTCCTCTGAATTCTCATCATTTTAATTACAAAAATGTTTGAATGAATTTCGCTTTTGAGTCAATTAAAATGTTAAAAATATCAAAAAGTAAAGAAAAAAATGTACAAAATTTTGTTCTTTTTGTATAAATTTGATTCTGAATAGAAAATGTTTATGTACAAAACATGCAAATAAGTGTTGGAAAATCAACAAGTTCAGTTTATGTTATGCCCCCCACTCCATTTATCCCCATCGTCTGACACACAATGAAAAAATATAAAAAAAGAAATGCTGTCAATATCTTTTTAATTAGTCAAGTAAAAATAATTAGTTAATATCTACAAAAAGAAAAAACACTTTAGTAGTTATATATATAAAAAAATGTCTATACATATTGGTCATTAAAAATTAAAACGGAGTAATAAAAAAGGTTACCCTTGTGATAACCTCTCTAAATGCATTGATCAGATAATTCTTTTATCAAAAAGTAAAAAGGAAGATTAGACCCTCAACACATGAAGACCAGGTGATCAGGCCAACTAATGGAAGTCGAAAGGACTTGTAAGACCCAATCCATTTACCAACTGCAAAATTAATTCTGATTCGTTATTACAAATCAAAACCTACCAATCAGAAACTGTCTTATAGTTGGTTTATTTTAAATTGTGTAGTGTTAATAGTTTGACAATTTTTTGTTCTAAATCACTTTATTTTTTGTTTTAGAAATAGATTCATCTATTAGAATCTAAGTTTCCAAAAGTGAAAGTAAAAGATCAGGTCTTATAAGTATTAGTTAATTGACAAACCATGTGCACAAAACCGGTCGGTGAAAGTAGACAAAAGGGTCGATCATTACTCTTTTTACAACTATGGTGGTTCAGAACTGCTGTTAAGGTGAAATAAATTCTCTTCTCAGTGAAAAACAACATTTTTTTCCAAATGTCAAGACATACTTAATTCATATTTTGAGTAGCATAAAACTAGAGAATAGACAACCAATCTACTTTTATAAGTGTTGTTTATTGTTAAGAAGCCACCATTTTCTTTCTTTCTTTTTTTTTTTTTTTTAAAACCTTTAGGGCTTTTAGTTTTGTTTTTTGTATTGTTTTTTTTTTTCTGAACAGCATTTGCTTTAGTTTTATAATTTGAACCAAGACAGCAAACCACACAGCCAAGTACTTGAATTAAAAAGATACCTAAAAAAAACTTTTTCTTCTTTTTTGAGTCCCTTGTCAACCACAGAGTGAAAGAATAAAAAAAAAAATATATAAAAAAATGGGAACAATGAAAAAGTACCAAATATATTGTTATATAAGACACTTTTTTTTTACATTCAAAACATTCATGTGTAAAACACATTTAATGATTAAAATAAAGAAAAAAACTTCAAAATTAACAAAACTTATGAAATTTGTGTAAGTGAAACAATCATTTTTTATAGTACTTATTGGTACTTTATATTTTTATAATCAGAATATTTCGAGAAAGAAAGATATGATAATTTTTATTATTTAGATTATTAGAACTATTCTTCTTATTGTTGTTTTATATTTATCATATCTTTGTGAATTTTGGAGATAAGGTTTGATAATTAGTGGGTTTGTTTAATGACATATCAACTTTTTCGGTCATTTAATGCTGAGAACAATCATTTTTGATTAATCTTTTGTCAACACGGTTTTTATCAATAGCATCAGATTCACTATTTTAATCCATAGTTGGAGGGAAGTATGGGGATTTGTACCGTTCCCAAGGATATTAGTCTAAATGTGAATGGAGCGACTAGGATTTGAACTCGTGTATTATGATTCCAAAGTCGAAGTGCTTATCCAGTCTCAAGAAGACATTCATTTGATAATTTTTTTAATATTTAGAGTAGAGTATACGAACATTTGATCTCATCTGTATTAGTATATACACAATGTAACAGATTTACAATGAAACCAAGTTATTATTAACGGAATGAAAACAATTTATTCTTGTGCATTCTATAAAGAATAAGCGAGGGTTTCTATGTTTAAAAACAAAGTTTCTGAGATTGACAAATAAAGTCTAATGAAGGCCAGAGGGGTAGATTGGCTGAAACCTTGCATGCGCAGTAAAAAAAAAAAGAAAAAGAAAAAAAAAAGGTTTTCTCAGGTAGGGAAAACAAAACCAAACAGAATCCATTATTTCAACTAAGGTAAAATAGACTATTATTTCGACTAAGGTAAAATAGACTATTATTTCGACTAAGGTAAAATAGACCATTATTTTGACTAAGGTAAAATAGACCATTATTTTGACTACGGTAAAATAGACCATTATTTAGACTAAAGTAAATGGACTATTATTTAGTCTAAGGCAACCTCTGGTGGGTGGCCCACACAAATTTTGTCTGGCTCGCCATCTTTCTCTGGACACGATCTAGATATAGATAGATAAATCAAGCAAAAGTCAAAGTTGAGAGCCTGAATATATCGCATCCAGCTGAATGATGTTTTGCCCCTATTATTGACAAATATTTCACTTGATATAGAGTTATCGCACAATAAGCAGAAACAAGTGTCACATTAAATCCTTTACCATTTCTAATCTATTTTGTTTAGGAGCAAGGAATTTGCTTTTTTTTTGTTGAATGTGATTGTATTTTTTTCTTATTCCTGCAGTAAAATAAAAAAATTTTTGTTAAATATATTTGTATTTTATTTCTTTTTGTTGTTCCTGAAGTAGAATAAGTGGTTGTGTTTAAATACAATTATATTATATTGAATGCTCGCTTTTTTTGAACAGTCAGAAAATTTATTTACATATTAATAACATGGCTTTTTTTCTATGACATTGCAGCTATAGTTGTTTGGGCCTCCTCTATGACTCAACCAAGATGTTTGGCCCTCACTCTCCAAATAGGTACTGACCCCTGCTAAAGACAATGTTTCAGTCAATACACTCCAAACCCCAGCTGTCTTCAATTAAGCACACTTACCAAAGAAATGTATCCAACTATAAAGATGTGATAATATGGTAAATTTTTCTTTAAATTTTAAATTAAAACTAACAAAAATAAACCATTGTCTGTATGAATAGATTAACCTCAGAAGGTTATCAGATCAATTATTCTTAAATTATGTGGATCAACTAATCTAAAAACTAAATGGATTAAGTAATCTAAAATTGAATGGATTATTAACTTAGAAATAAATGGATTAACTAACGTGAAAATGAATGGATTAACAACTAATTGACGAATTAAACTATCTGAAAAGGAATATGAGTTTTAAGAATTGTGTATAAGAAGTGTTGATACAGGGTCAAACCTATGATTTTTTTAAAGTCTGACCGTAAGTAAGCATTCCTGCCAAATTCTTACATTTTTTATAGATTTTTGAATAAGCAAGGGTTAAGGATTCAGTGATAATAGAGAAAACAGAAATTTGTGAAGTTGTCTCCCTTCTTAGTGGCTGACATAGCAACATTTCACGAATGTAGATTCAAACTTTGTTTCCCATTCACCTTATTCATCAAACCTGGCCCCATTCAACTTCCATCTTTTCCTTCATAGTCACTGAGGTCTAGGCTTACAACACAAATTTCTGTTTTCTCCATTTTTACCGAATCCTTAACCCATGCTTATTCAAAAACTGCAAAAAATATAAGAATGTTAGAATCTTAAAATTTGGCAGGAATACTTACATAAGGTTGGACTTTCAAAAAATCATAGGTTTGACCATACATCAATGTTATTTTTTAATACACAATGCTTAAAACTTTTCATACAATCCTTGTAGATTAACCAATCAGAAAATGAATGAGACAAGTGATTGTTAAGTATTCTGAAGATAAAAAAAAAAGGAATAAAAAAATATTATGTCCATCTTGAAGAAAAATAAATACAGATTTTAGGTAAAAAAAACAAAGAAATTTTTGACTGTTTCGAGATAATCTTAGAAAAATTCAAAGTATGTCATATGCACCAAAAAATGAAGTAATGACTGATATGAAATTGTGTGGAATACTTTGACTAAAAGATCTTCGGTCTCTGTTTAGGCATTTCTTTTAAATATAAACAGCATCTTTTTGGCGCTTACTGTTCCGATTTTGTGTGTGATGGTTGGTGGTTTGAATAGGGCTAGCATCTGACCAGTCTGAATGGGCTGAAACGGGTGAATGTTGGGATGAACTAGACCACTGGCCAGGCGAGTCCGGTGAGGGGGTTAGGTAATGGTCTGGGGGAATAGGTTGCAAGTGCTGGGGGGAAGGCTCCATACTGACATGACTGTGTTGCGATGGTGGTGTTGGATACTGTTCAAGGCCAGGTGGTATCTGCGAGGACACTTTGGCTGGGTGACCATCCTGTCGGTAGATGAGGCCCATGTTCTCTGGGGTGGTACCACTGCTGTTGTTAGTACTTCCTCCCAGGAATGTATAGCCTTCTTGCTGGGCCGTTAGGTTCTGTTGCGCATGTTGCTGCATCGCCTGTAAATGGGTGGGCGATGTTGGCAGGTTTTTGGGTTTTACTGGAGATGAAATATTGGGAGTCAAGGCTTGTTGAGGTACCCCGACTGCTACCCTTAAGTGAGGATTAGGCACTTGTGGTGGGGGAGGAGGCGGCGGAGGAGGTGGCTGCGGTTGTTGCTGCTGCTGAGGTGGTGGTTGCTGCTGCATGTTCGGCACTGGGGGTTGCTGGGGTGCATTAAACCAGGTGGGCTCAAAGTTGGGTGTCTGTTTCATATAGTGATCTCTCATTAGGGCACGCTCACGGTAGACAGGGTCCATTTCAGGATCGAGAGCAGGGTTCATAACCAGCTGGCCAGCACAAGCATTGGGGTCAAATGTGGGAATAACGTCAACCACACCTGGTGGCGACTTCCCACATGTCATTTCACCCCCCGCCATGTTTACCATATTCATGTCAGCCGTTTTCTTTTTCCGGGGCTTACCCTTCTGCGGTGGAAGACCATTATTTGGCTTCATGCCCTGGCTATTTAGATTGTCTTTGTTATGTTGGTTAGTCTTTGATGTCTTCCTTGGCCGCTGTTTCTGTTTCGATGTTGATGGTTGCATGAAGGACATGGATGGCGGTGATGTTGTGATGCTGTTGTGAACTGGCATCGGAGGCTGGGCGTTCATGTTGTACTCTTCGAGCAAGCGAACAATGTCATGATGGAGTTTTTCAGTAGCCATATCCTTAGGCAGTCTGTCCATGTGATCTGTGATATCACGATTGGCATGATAATCCAAAAGAACTTTACCAGTCTCATAACTACCTTCCCGGGCTGCAAGGAATAAAGGTGTTTCATCCTGAAAAGAACAAAAAGATTCATTTGGTAAGAAAAGAGATATTGGCATGGGTTTTACAAATAATCTTTGGTCATAAATACTGTAGGTATAGTCAAAGACTGCAGGTATGAGGTAAGCTATATGATCAAAGACTCAAGGAATGATGTAAGCTATATGATCAAAGACTCAAGGAATGATGTAAGCTAAATGATCAAAGACTCAAGGAATGATGTAAGCTAAATGATCAAAGACTGTAGGTATGAGATAAGCTATATGATCAGACTCAGGGTATGAATAAAAAGTTGAATTATCATTGGTAGGATTTTGAAACAAAGCTAGCAAAAATTTCAGCAGCTAATTTGTTGATTAAGATTAAAATAACAAATTAATCAATTAATGTAACCAAATTTTGCTTGGGAGAAGTTATGGAAAAATAACTTATTATTTGATGCACAATCCTACAGGCCACTAATACGGATTTTCTACAGCAACAATATGGTCTATTAGAAACTAAATGTAACCTTGTAGTATTTGAATCATTGTTTACGGATTTATTTGTCTGAAATTTCACAATGAATCTTCGTAAATTAATTTGATAGGTTATTTGGAGTACCAAGCCCATGCCATAATAAATAATTGCATAAAAATGTTGATAAAATAATAAAAAACATAGTTACTTGTTTATTTTCACCTTATTAGGATAGAAAGAACAAATAACTCAATTGGACGAATAAACAAACTAATTTAATCTAGCGTGTATGGATAAACAGGTTTTTAAAATAATTTAATAAATTTTACCTTTAAAGATTGCATTTTTTTTTCACAAAATAGATTTTATACATTAACAAATAAAATAAACCAATCCAAATAATTATTCAACTCAGGTATAAAATATCTAGTTTGTATGGCCAGGTTTTAATGATTCAGGGCAGAAAATAAAAGAAAAAACTGTATTGAGAAATGGGTCAGTTGGTATAGCATCAGAAATTAAGCTAAAAGTAATGTAAGCAATCTGACAGTTTGTGGTTTGAGTACAGATGCAGGCTATATTTTTCACCTTTAATCTTCACACTGTCAAACAATAAATATATATAAATAAACACAATATTTTTTTTCTTTTAAGTTCTGGAATTAAGGCTAATAATCTGTTTTATTGGTTTGGTTCTTCATTGTTCAAGGGACCATCAAACTTCCTCCAGGGAGACAAGTATTTTGGAGGATGTAACATGAAAGCAATTTAAAAAGAAATAAAAAGGTACCTTGTTATCCTGTGCATCTCTGTTAGCGCCATGGTGCAATAAAACTTTTGCAGCAGCTACATTATTCACAGCGGCAGCCCAGTGAAGAGCAGTTTTTCCTGGAAGAAGAGAGAAGCTTTTTATATAGATTTCAGATTTGAAAATTTAAAAAAAGGTTTAAAAATTGATGTCACATTTAAATGGGAAAAAAAGTTGCTAAAAATTTTAAAGAGAAAAAATCTAAATCTGTCTAAAAATGGATCTATTATCTGTGTGTGTGTGTGTCTCTTTGTGTATGAGTTCATTTCCTACAGAGCCCAAAACGGTTGGGTCCCTTTTCTTGAAAATTTACAGTTGTACTTTTATGTGTCTGGGAATGTTCTTAGACACGTGCTGTTTCAAAAATCATTAATCGAAAAAGATCAGCTTCGAGAAGGAATGGTCCAGTTTAAAAGAAATTTTACCCACTCTTACAGTCTATCATTGAAAAGATTGTTTTAAAGTTTCATGATTACAGGCCCCACCCAAACTACTTTGCCAATTTTGGTTTAGAGACTTGAAATCTGATATATGGAGTATTAGGATGTGAGGAAGAAATTGGATTTGGTTTCCAGTCAGAAATATAGCTACTAATGATCAAACGCCCCACCCTCCTTGAGCAAGGCTGGATAACATTGCTAGTTAGTACTATATAGATTATTTTGACTATTATGCAAGTGGAGAAGACTTGTGATATAAATAAAAGGCTCTAGCACTCTCATATTATGTAACATTGAGACAATAAAGATATAAATATTTAGTGAGTTGGTTGGTTAATTTGTTGGTTTGTAGTTTTATTGCTTAAGACTACTTTTTGGGCCATCTAATGTTAAAAAAATTATTTGGACTTCAGTTTCAATGTTCAAGTTCTTGCTTTATCTATTGTGCACATTACACTCATTTAAAAAAAATGGAAATTAAATTCCTACAATATGAAAACTATACACAAATGAAAATAACAAGGGGAATGATATTTAACTATTTTAAAAAGATGACATTTAAACATTGGCTTTTAAAAATAATACAATATTATTCCTATTGTGGTTATTTTCGTTTATGTATATTTTTCATTACATTCATTTATAGAAAAAAATCTAGTTTTGCTAAAACATTCTTCATAGAGAAAGAATTTATCCAAAAGATATGGTTTTATTGAAACATTCTTTCACCAGAAACCAAATTGTAGAAAGATCTAGTTTAGCCGAAGCATTTTTTTTTATAGAAAAACAATTTTAGCCCTAATGGAGCCATTTTCTATTATGCTTAGGATTTTCTGAGAGATTTTTGAATTGGCATATGTGTATTTGAAATGTTGCAGTAGCATCAAAAATTTAAGAGATAATTCTATTTTTCTTACCGGAATCGTCAGCTGCATTAATATCAGCATCAGTACTTATAAGATCCTCAACCATTCTTTCAATAGCCAGACGTACGGCCAATATCATCGGGGTGGTGCCACAATTCATTCGTGCATTCAAATTAGTCGATCGATTTCTCAAAAGAATCTGAAGGAAAAGAAAGGTTGCTTTTTGATCTGAATTGCAGAAAATTAAAAGGGATTTGCTCAGGTCCATAACTCACTAGTTAACTAAATAATTAAGTGTTTATACATGAATTGCCCAAGTGCATAACTCACTAATCAATTAAGTTTTTATACAAGTGATTCAGATTTATAAATTTCCAATTACAATTTTTTTTTGGAGTTGACAATATCATTATTATAGTAGAAAAACAAAATGTCTCATTTTGAAGATAATTTTTATAACAGGTCTAGAAAGACATCTCACCTGGAAGACTCCTTGTGCATCAGCTGAGACTGATGTGTGAAGAGGTGTCCTTCCTGTGCAGTCTTGGGCATTTGGATCAGCTCCAGCTTCAAGTAATATTTTAGCTGCATCTGCTCTGGCATATCTTGCCGCAAGATGAAGTGAAGATTCACCTGTAAAGGAGGAAGAAATGTTTTTTTGTATTTTTCTTATTCATAAAGAAATAAAAAAGAAGTTTATCTTTTGCTTTTATTGCTTTAAGATATTAGACAAAAAAGAGGGAGGAGTCCATGTTGGACTAGACAATCTGACTTTTGAATCGTAATATGCGAGTTCGAATCCCAATTGTTACATTTACATTTGGACTAATACAAGGGGAAAGGTATGAATCCCCACATTCCTTCCAACTATAGATTAAATAGTGCATTTTGTCTTATTTAAAAAAACTATCCATGGACAAAAGAACATTCATAAAAAATGATTGTTCTTGACATCAAATGACCTAAAAAAGTTAACATGCCATAAAACAAAACAAACTAACAAAAAAACAACAAATTTAATAAATACAAAGATGAGGAGTATAGTCTGCATAATAAATATACAAGTTATCAAGCTTCATCTCAAAGATTAAAAAAAACATTTATTTCAAACGGTATATTTCAGAAAGCAATTGCTTTCCATATCAGTGTAAAGACACTTCACTCCATTGAGATAGAAGATTCAAACTTACCAGTTCGATCTGTACGTGCATTTATTGCTGCTCCTTGCATTAATAAATTAGTAATGATACCAGTTGATTTGTCATCATTTTCACCTTCTCCAGACCCCTCGTCGTCACCGTCGGTATCAAGTCCTTGACCTCGGAAAGACGCTAACATTAAGGGAGTAAAACCATCTGAAATTGAAAAGAGAAGAATTTCATTATGAAATTATAATCATTCAAAATGCAAAAATAAATAGAATTTAAATTAAAATGAAAAGATAAGACTCGAAAATTTTGATTTTCTAGATTTTTTTTTTCTTTGAATTTTTTTTTTTCAAAGATTTAAAAAAAATTTTCTAAATCTTTTTTGATCTAGAAAATTAAAATGAGAAAAAAGCGGCAATTTCAAAAGTTAGAATAAAAATCTAATACAATGGAATAATTTTCTTATAAAATTAAAAATATTTTTTTAATCTTAAAAAAAACTAAAAAAAAAAAAATCTCGAGAAAGTCAAAATTAAAAAAAATTTAAACTATAATCAAAATAAAAAAAATATATTTTCCTTACTTTAATTTTTGATGAAATTTCTCAATTTTTTCTATAAATATTGTTAAGCAAAAAACCCAGAAAATAAAAAAAATATCTTGGTAAATGAAAAAAAATAGAACTATCTTACCTGGACCCCTAACATCAACTTCATTGGAAACTTGTTGATCATCTCCCCTTGGGGGAGTCAGAGCCAAAATTGAGCTAGGTAGATTAGCAGCATCAAAATGTCTTTGGGTCCATTGGCGAGTATCTGTCTGATCAAGTTCTTGGTTAGTATCAGTGTTCGATTCACCAATATCATCAAACTAGTAAAAAAAGAAAACAGACACAATTCTTTAAAGTTCTAAGATGATAGAAAGTATTCATCTTGAGTTAACAGGGAGATAAAATAAACCAAAAGGAGCCATGGGTAAGTTATTGCCAAAAGTTTTGCAACACTATGTAAAAGTTGCAGATATTTTTTAAACTGCTCCAACAAGAAGAATTGAATTTGAAGCTATCCTACAAAGATCTTGAACTTCTGTTAGATCTAACTTTTTAAAAAATATATATATATGTATATATATTGGCTTTTTAAAATACAATATAATATTATTCCTATTGTTGTTATTTTCGTTTATGTATATTTTTCTTATTTCAAATTTATTCAATATTTTCAAATTTTTCTTATTCCAGAATGAATGGATCAGAGGTGATTGCAAATTGCATTGTTATGATAACTGGACTTATACCTTCATGACCTGAAAGTTTCAGCTCTCTGTTGCAGATATTTACAGTGTGAGACTAAGAAAGCAACCCATCATAGACGTGCATCAGAAACAGAGATTGAACTCCTCCCTGCAGAAAATATTGTCATGTCTCTTGGGTATTTATGCAACTGATGTCAGCACAGTTAGGAAATGGGTTCATTGATTTTAGAACGGCGACAGAGATGTGAGTGACAAAATGTGCCCCAGGTTGCAAAAATGAACTGCCTCATTCAATACTAGCAAAAGTCCATTGAAAATAGCGGTGATTATGAAGAAAAATTATGGGTAACAAAAGGTCACTAGTTTTAATGGTAACACTCCTGTCTTTGTAGCTCTTCAAATTTTAAAATATAGGAGGCATTATTTTTTGGAACAACCTTGTAAATAGTTTAATTTCTGTGTATTCATTTTTTGTGTTCTGTTGTCCTCATCTTCATAGTTGTTGCAAAAAAAGAATAAACAGATTTTTAAGCCTTATCTCAAAGGATTTAAAAAAAAATAGTTTCCTTCCTTTCAGAAGTGAAACTATTTTTTTTAAGAATGTATTATAACAGATACATTGAAATTCATAAACATTTGAATAAAATAAGAGGAATAAAACAGTGCTAGTAGCTATGACCCAACAAGCCATAGGTAATCTAGTAATTGTCAAAAAAACAAAATGAACCTACTTTAATTCTTTTGTATTTTGGTTGCTCACAATCTTCCGCATTCCACGCATCAGTGATTGGTGTTGCCCTGTTGTCATTGGCATCTTTCTTTGGATAAACTGATTCGTGTTGCGGCATTGTGAAACCTTTTGATAAATTTCTAGAAAGAAAGAAAGAAAATAAAAAAAAATATTTATAGATATGCATTAGGAAAAAAGGTAAAATAAATTCCGATGATGTGTAACAAAAATAAATTTTGAAAAAACAACAGAACATGGATATAGTTGTATTAAGCCAACACTATAGCATTTCAGTTAATTAAAACCATCATCAGAACATATAGATACATATTCACAGATTTATTAAATGGATATTTATTTTACACACACACACATGATTTAGAAATAGTATTAGAAAGTAATAAATGTTCACACAACTTCCCCATATAATTTCTAATACTTTCATTCTTCAATGTATGAGATAGTAGGTTCAACTGGTGTTGTAGTTAACTGGTCTAGCACTAATTTTATGAGAAGGTAATCTGCAAGTTCTAGAAACAGGTTGGGGTTTGCAGTTTAGGGTGATACAATGTGCAAGACCCCAAAATCAACAATGAAAGCAGTAAATCACTGAGGACCACCTTTATTGCATCATAAGTGCATTTATGAGTAAAAAAAGTTAAAGAAAAAAAAAAAGAGTTCAAATCCTAGTAAAAGCCATTACATTCCCTTTCAGTTGTCTCAAGCAGATGAGTCTCATTAACTAGGGAGAATAACTCATCTAGTTGCAAGGATAACACCAATTCCAAAAAAACAGGTAGATGAGACCTGTTAACTCAAGGAGAGTAACTCCTCTAGGTGAAGGATAACACTGAACCAAAAAAGAAAGTCTGCAAAATTTATGAGCCGAAAGATCCAAAGGTAAATTGTGTCAACTTACTTCATTTCTTCTCCATCTGGTTTGCGTCGATGGGTGTGTTTGGTTGTGTCTTTCCCTGGGAAGAAGAAGCCCTCTGGAAACCAGGTCACACCACGAGTTCTCTTTCGAGACATCACGGCCATCAGGACGAAAATGATAGCAAAAACACTGGCACATGAGACAATTATGTACAGCAATTTCAAAGATGTGGGACTGGTTTGCATATTTTCTTCAGCTGATGAAAGAAAAAAAAATGTTATAGTTACAACTCTTGACTTAAATAGCTGTAGGTTTTGCTTTTAATAAACATGCAAATGTGTCAGATCATTTTGTCCCAGATAGTATTGAATAAAAATGTACAGATAAAACAAAATGGCTTCATATGTTCATTCAGGAAAATAGAAACACTTTTGTTATTTTGTTTAATTTGCTTTATTAAATATACTAATGTGTCATATAATTTTAAATAAATTGAATAATTTAAATAAAAATGTACAGAGAAAACAAAATGGCATTATATGTACATTGGAAAATAGAAACAGTTTTGTCATCATTTATTCTAATTTGTTTTTATTAAACATACAAGTGTGTCAGATCATTTTGTCCTAGCCTGTTTTAAATAAAAATGTAAGGGAAGAAAAATATTTTTTTACCCCCTTCCTTCCAATTTCTCACAAGGTTTTTTTTTCAAGCATTTGATTTGTAGAAATTTACCTGTGGCATTTACATAG
>JAYKTE010444874.1:0-10330 GCA_036873565.1 Xipholeptos notoides | reverse complement strand
TCTTGTTTTCTAACAAGAGACTTAGTAGCTGGGTTGAGTGTCTTAATATAATTTCCAAGCTTTTTTCCAAACGTTTTTGGTCTTCCATGACCATCCTCAGTGAGTGACATTTTGTCAGTTAAGATTTATACATTATTTATATATATATAACTAGTATATATATAAATATATATATAATTATTAAAACTAGAATTAGAGTATTCCAACCTAATATAGTTCTAAATTATGTCATAAATTACAAAATTTTCAGTAACCATTATAAACGCATTTCGTGACTTTTATAACTTTTTATTTTCTCTCTTTTTTTAAACCTGTTCATAACCACTTCATAAGTATCTTATGGATACAGCAAAATAAATTGATACCCTGACGAAGGTTAGCTGTAACCGAAAAGTTATAACGTTGGCATAACTCATATCCATGTTTTGTGTCTTTTCTTAAATTTTTCATCATATATATATATATATATAGATTTTTTTTTTTTTTTCTAAATCTTTCATCATCATCATCATCATCATCATTATATATATATATATATATATATATATATTTGGGCAGCAAATTATTTTTAATGCAAATTTCATTGAACATCCATGATGTATGTTTTTTTGTTCTTTGTTTTTTCCTTTCAATTCGTCAAATTAAGGAATTTCACATGTTTGTGGAGAATCCAAGCACTATATATTGGCCCTTAGAGTAATTAATTTAGATGAAGAGCAACACTGATTACAAAAGCCTGGGGATATAATGAGCACATACAAATGGCCTTGTGCCTAACTTTGGTTCATGCTCGACCAAGTAGATATATCATCTAGGTGAAGGGCAAAATTGATTACAAAAGCCCGGGATATAATGAGCACATACAAATGGCCTTGTGCCTAACTTGGGTTTGTGCTCGACCAAGTAAATATAATATATTTGCCCTTCAGGGTTGAAAGGGTTAAATAAAAATACTTAAAAAAATGTGAACATTTGAAAGATTCGACATTGCTATTTTAAAAACGAAGAAAATTAAGAAAAAGAGAACGCTGAAAAAATAACGGTAAGAAACGATAAAATGCGGTAAATTCAATTTGGTTTTCAGCCGGTAAAGAGTGAGAGCGAGAAAGAGAATTTTTTGGGGTAGGTCAGGGATCTACATTGCGAGTGAATCACTCGCATTTGTGAATGATATATCCAAGTGGTGATTAAAAATAATAAAACCCTTATCTTTCGGCGACTGGATTTTTCACTGACAATCTTTCAAATACTGAGTGGAAAAAATGCCTTCATAACTTAAGAAAAAGATTAAATCAAAACAACATCAAAAGTAACCAAGTCATTTGATGACTTTCTCCTAGATGGAGACTCTCCATCTAGGAGAAAATCATGACACGCTACAAGGCCTCTACATCGTGGGGATGTATGGGCAAAGATTTTCATTTAGGATATCCCGAAAGTTTGGGTACATTTTAATTTTTTTTATGTTGAAACATATATATAATCTATTTCTTTCTCAAATTCAATTTAAAAAAAGAATTACAAATGTTTTGGGGCCCGAAAGGCTAGGTGTTGCCATTCATTTTTTACCCCACTTGCATTTAAGTGCATCATTGAAAAAATTGAATTAAATTTCAGAGTTTATAATCAGTCCAAATTTGAAAATAGAGACTAAATTTTAGTTTTTACAAAAAGTTAGAGGGACTTATCATTATAAATGATTGAAAACTGGCTTTATTTACTTAATTAATTACTTAACGATTTTATTGTTTTTTTTAGATTTAATTCCTTGGTTTTTTTTTTACTTTTAAGAAACGTATTATGGTGAGGTCATGACCTTAAAAACTACGAAGGCGCTTGAGGCACCAACATCAAAGGGAAATTTTATTGCTTTCTTTAACTGGCTAATTGTAATACAATGGGTGGGTAGGTTAGCTAGTTTTAATGGTGATGTGATAGTTAAATTATTATTAAATTAAAGTTAGATAAATATTTTATAAACGATTGTCATGTTTTGTATTCCAGCATTCTTTAGGCAAAATTTAGATAAATATTTCGTAAACAATTAGATATTGGAATCCGAGAATCTTTAATAAAAAGATTAGTTTTTTAGATGACGTGGAGAGTTGGCCCGAAAACCCGTGGCTGGGTCGGACGCGTGTGGCCTGGGTTGCCGACTCGAAGATGGGGGAGGCGAGAGCTCTGTTCTCTCTATAATGATCTTTGTAAAAAACAGGAACAAAATAAAAATATGCAATATTTTTATTTGAAGAAATCTCTGTTGTATGTACATGCACCAGGCATACGCACACTGTCACACACAGAGGAACACAACACACGCACAGGGAACAGACGGGACCCGTGGCTACAACGAAGGAGCTAGCTACAGGGGTGGACCGGGTTCTCGAGTTAAGATATCTCGTCGGAAAAGGACCAGAAGGAGCAGACGAGCAAACCTAGAGAAGGTCCCCCTGGAACCCAAGGAATAGCCAGGCTGGTGACGTGGCACTGGGGAAAAGCCCCAGGGCGCGAGCGGTTGCAAAAACCAAAATCTCCAATCTGAGCCTCTTTCAGACAATAAAAAGACAAAATTTCCCTTTCTGAGACAGAGAGACCATAAAACGCCCAGAGGCTGGACCGTCCGCACAACACATCAGCAGCCCGCAATAATCAAACAGCTACACGCGTGAAGGAACATATAGACTCTCTTCCACTTAGAGACATTACTCCTTCTCTCTCACTTCTAATCCTTCTTCCTTTTGTATGACTTTCTTCAAGGACTACTATTTTTGTGTACTTGTCTGTATCAAAAAAGTTACTTCATTTTTGTTCTTGATAGAAATAAACAAAAGTTTATTTTACAGCAGTCGCAGTGTATTTATTCCTTTCTTATTTTATTGTTTGGGGGAATAACACGAAGTCCCCCACAAGCTGCATGCTGCAATGTTCCTAAACACGGCGCTGCTAACTGTTGTGTATTTACCTCTTTCAGGTCTTTGTTCATTGTTAGTGGACAATAAACTACTAAACAAATAGAATGTATTCTTATTTATGAACAAGAGATGTTTATTTTTGTATTCTAAATTAGAAATTTAGAAATTGCAGAACCCCTAACGGAACCCAAAGGTTCAGAGCGGAACCCCGGTTGAAAACCAAACCAACCACTGGTGTTGGTGTAGAAGATTATTGGATAGCGTTTTTAACTAATGTCACAAAGCATTTATGACGTCATCGTCACAAACTTCATTTTCGTTTCGCTAAAGAAAAGCATCATTTTTGGCTCTGTTGCTGTGTCGCTATAAATAGTTCACAGGGCCATCCGTTTGCTTCTGATGCCAACTTACCGCCTACAATCATCGACACTTTCAACCCCGGAAAGAAAGGGCTGATTGGACCCCTTAAACGTGTCTGCCCCGAGTCGCGCAGTCATGAACCAGGAAGGGAAAAAAGACTGAAGTTTGGCCGAGGACGAAACCGACTGGCTTCTTTAAAAGCAAGGAGTGTCTGTGTATGCCACTCCTGAATTTTGTGGCAGAGGAAGAAAGGTTTGCTCGAGGAGCATCAAAAACAAATACCAACGCAACAGGCAATGCAGATTTGGGACTATTATTGTGAAAGGCGTCTGAATTAAAAGGTTGGGATATTCACTTCAACTACCGTCGAAACGAGTTTTCGGCATATCAACCTTTTTAGTTCATTTAATGCCGATAACAATAATTTTTGATAAATGTAGTTTTTTTTAAATAACATAGTATGCACTAATTAATCCATAGATGGAAGGAAAGTGGGAATTCATACCTTTCCCAAGGGTATTTGACCAAATGTGAACGTAAACGGAACGACTGTGACTCGAAATTCATGTACTGCGATTCCGAAGTCGGACTGCTTATACAATGGCCCAAGTGGGCCACTTTATGAGTTCGCTTATTTTTGTAGCATAAATAGTCTTCTGTGTATTTGATTGTCTATTTAGTTTTACGGCATATCAACCCTTTTAGTTGATTTAATGCCTGGAACAATCATAAACGTTCTTTGAATAAAGTAGTTTTTTGAATAACACAATATGCACTATCCAACCCATAGCTGGAGGGAATATGGGGATTCGTACATTTCCCTAAGGGTATTAGTCGAAATATGAACTCAAATGGAACGAATGGGATTCGAACTCGCGTATTACGATAACCCCGTCCGTACGTGCATTCTGCTGAGGGGACGCCAGCCTGGGGCCAGTCGTAAGGTTTGCCCCCAAACCCTTCGCTGCCGTTGATAATTCGTTATCCTTCAAAATTCCCAAAAGCTCTCAAAATATTAATTTTCATGGAACTACTATCAAGGATCTAATTTTAGACGGTTGCTGCTGCTATTAGTCCTACTCGTAGTCGTAGTAGTCGCCGTCCAAGAAAACCAAAATTTTTCAAAAACAAAAAAAACGTGTTATTCAAATCATTAAAAATTGTTAAATTAAATTAACTAGCTCTTTTTTATTTTTTATATTTTATATTTTTACCCCTTCAAAATGGCCCCCTTATCCTCGGCAAGAGCCATCCGGGGCGTGCGCCCCACTCCTTTGCTTTTGATGTAAGTGTGACATTAAATAACACACATGCTATTATTGATATATACATTATTATTATTATTATGGAATCTCACACTAAATCACTAGGCGCTTGTGCACCCGGTAACCAGTGGTTTTCACTGGAGTTAGAGTGACAACAAGTCCCCTCTGAGTTCCAGCAGACTGTACACCATTCCAGTCAAATACTGTATGGTGCAACATCATCTTGGGTTTTCACCCTTCTGCGTCCATTTCGCACACCCGTCAACGGTTGGTGGTGATTCCTTATTATTAGCAGAACTGGTGAGGTGTATGGCGTCTACAATGTAGACATACATTGTAGATGATCTACTTATATTGATAAAATTCTCTTTTTTATTTTGCAGATACTTTTTTTCACTTGGAATTTTTAGCTTAAAAGATTACAATAGATAGCAACCCCGATTGGCTGAGTGCGCTGCGCGTTGATAACTGCCCTAAACGACCGACCCACACCAGAAATAAGAATTCAGAAACAATTATTGAGAAAGAAAGAAAGAAAGAAAGAAAGAAAGATAATAAATAATAAAACTAAAAAACAAAGCCCCCAAAATGCCCGGGACCAAAAATGCCTCGTCGACATCATTAGACAGTAAAACTAATGTCACTATCCGTAATTTACATAGCAATCTAACGAAACAATGGAAATTCAGGGGCCCGGATGTGAGGAGGATCCTTCTGAGCAAGGACAAAACCCCGGCCTCAAAAAAGAGACAAGTGTTCCTTTCGGTGGACCCCTTTTTAGGAGAGGACAAACTCACGCACCTCAAGAAAAGTACGGAAAATATGCGAAAAATGGCCAGGTAATTATTCCTTTTTTGCTAGTTTGTTAATGTTTTACGGCACTTTTTTAGGCCCTTTAATGCCGAGAACAATTTAACATTATTTTTTGTCCACACAACGTTTTTTTTTTAATAACACAATATGCACTATTTAACTCATAGCTGGAAGGAATGTGCGGATTCATACCTTTCCCAAATGCATTAGTCGAAATATGAACGCAAACGGAACGATTGGGATTCGAACTCACGTACTACGATTTCGAAGCCCGAATGCTGTCTGGAAAGGTGAGCTTTGAAGGCCGCTTGGGATAGAATTCACTACACCTTTCCAGTAAACCCTGTTGGCCAATGGCCATAGCCGTTCGAAGGTCTTCCTTGGTGATGGCAGTGTCCCTGTAAATGCTGACTGGAGAGGTGAGCTTCCAAGACCGCTTGCTTCAGTCATAATGGGTGATGGGTGCCCCTATAAAAGGAACGGCACGAGTTCACCATAGGAACGTGCAGTTAGTTGTGTAATTCTTAATCTTGTCAATAAGCTGAATACTTGATGCTTCGATCGTAGCCTTATTAACTATTAGAAGTATTGCTCGGTCTTTCTCGGTTGTGGTTGTACCAAAAATCCACGTTGTTTTAATTTAATAGAATAAAAGTTAATTCGCAAAGAAATGAGTCGAATACAAATGTTTGGAAGAGAACAAATATGTTTATTTAAAATTATCTGCTTCTGTTGAGAGGCTATATAATTCCCTCGTGTTGTTTTTCTCAGCTTTGCGTGATCAGTAAGTGAGTGTATATTTTAAAAGCTTCATGTCGCTGTATGTTATGAAGGCATTTGAGTGTGATGTTGACCTTATCTCTTCGGGCTTTTGTCACCTCTCTTGACGGGTTGCGACCTCTTGATGATTCTAAATCTGACATTTTTTTTAAAACAAATGTCTTCATATACATATGGGCCGAGGTGGGGGCAAAAATGTTCTCGAACGTGACGTCATCAATCACACTACTCTCTCGAAAATAATAATCACAGTTATTATTTTACATAGTGAAGTCAATTCTACTTTTCTTTGCTTTTTTATTTGTCCTCTTTTTATTTGTTACTCTTAAGTAACAATAAGAAACGGCAGTAAATCATATTGAGCAAAGGTGCAAAGCAACTTTATTTACTTCCTATTATATAAACATTCCAACCTTTTGAAATGGGACGCAAAGAACAGTATATTTGGTATCAGTAGAACAAATGTCTGAGGTTATAGCATTGTCTCAAGTCAAAACATAATTATGGACAAACGAAACATTTTCGTTCTGGATTGGAATATAATCTCAAAGAAAGCTTCTTTCATGGCGTATACGAGTATAACCTCAAAATAGTTTCAATCTACGGATATTTGGTTCATATGACTAGAATTATGATCTTTACCCATCTAACTTTTGTTTATGTGCATTTAGATTACAAAAAATGTAGTTCGCACACAGCGGATGTTACAGGCCAACCGCCAACAACGACCCAATTATTCAAGTTTCACCTCTTACCAGCTATTTTTTTTACTCAAAACCAAATAGAAATTGTTTGGTAGTTAGGGAGGGCCCCTTTGCAGTGCCTGGCCTTCGGGCATGGTCCGATTGACCAATGGCTCAGTCCGCCTCATGATAGTGGTTTCGATTCCTACCCAAGTCGACCAGAGGTTAATTGGTCAAAACGTGGTGCGATAGACAACAACTATGGATGGCGGTGATTGCTGGGGATGCGGTTACAAGATTCAGAAATCCTATTCGAGGTCGCTGTTAACCATCTGACGAAGGCCAGAGGAAGAGTTGGCCGAAACGTAGTGTGATAACAACACCTATAAGATGAAGACAACAGTCAGTCCGCTAATAAAGATCATTACTAAATTGAATTTTAATTTTGGTAATTCTGATAAAATAACCTTTTTGTTCCAGACACGAACAGATGCACAAACTGCAGAGCGCTCTTCAAAGTCGAATCATGGTGCACAAATATGGAGACGAACGTTCCGTGGTTTATGTGAGTCAGATCAAGGTTATTCGCCATTTGATGGAATACTTGAACCGCCAGATGGAGAACCTAAGCAAATCAGTCTCTCTAAAAGCGATTACCCCGACGGACTCTTTTGATTCATTCGTAGAATTGTCACCGGACGCACTTTTTTATCTTACGGACAATTTCTACAACGAGAAAAAGTCCGCTCGAACCATAGACGACAAGATCCTGCTGTCGAACAAGATGGGTGACCACGTCGTTCCGTCCGGTGAGCTGAGCCTCCTCAGGAAGAGCAAACGCAGTGTTCTGGTCGACAAGGTGTTTGAAACTGAGACGAACCGAATTGTCTACGATTTCCCCAGCATTCTCCGGGAGAACGAGACAGACTTTTACTTTTTGCTTGGATTTTCTTCCAAGCCGACCGTCAAACAGCTACTTCGCTGCTTCAGGAATATCCACCATTTTTCTTTGAAACAAGAACAGCAGATGTACCATTTATTCCGACTCTCTGTTCTTTCTAATATATTAATCGCCAGAGATTACAGTGCGAAGTGTTTGCTATGAATCAAGCATGAATGAAAAAAGAAGGAAATACAATATTGTGAATGGATTAAAACATTGAAACAAACGGTTGCTGTAGAAAAGCAAAAATACCAAAAACCGATACAAAGAAAGGAACAAAGAAAAAAATAAACATTTTCGGAAATTTTTATTTTTTCCTCTTCTTCTTCTTCTTCTTCTTCTTCTTCTTCTTCTTCTTCTTCTTCTTCTTCCCTTTAAAGTTACTCTTTAATGTTAAAAAATCATTTAAACCATTTTGTTCCAAAAGTTTTGAAAACCATTAACGGTTTAAATTTGCTATTTTATTCTATAATAAAAAAGAGAGAGTTATGTTAGAGGAGGCAGTAAGTTTTTGTTCAGTTATGATAAGCAATTCATTTGCAGTTTTGAACTATTTCCCAGGGTTTGTTTAAATTTAAGAATGTTAAATTCACTTTCTGATATTCCAACTACTGTGGAATTTTCACAGGTTTTGCTAATTATTATTATCATTATTATTATTATTGGGGGCCCTCACACTCGGCACTTGCATGCCGTTAGTGACTAGTGGTTTTCACTAGAGTCAGAGTGACAACAAATCTCCTCCTCGTGTGGTAAAGGCTTGGACTCTGGAACCGTATTAAACGAGTTCAAATTGCGGTAAAAACTATTGCATTCACTTGCAGCTGTCTCGGGTTGATGAGGTTCGTTAATTCGGAAGGATAACTCTTCTAGGTGTAAAGGATAAGACAGATTTCAAAAAGCTGGGTGGAGAGAGCCGGCCCGGCCGCCAGCTTAATGAGAATAACCCGAACCAGTCCGCCGGTCCGCCGGTCCGTCTGTCGAGCCTTTTCACCCATTGGGACTTAAATCGGTCCGGTCCGGTCCGGTCCACCCGTTTGCCTTCCTGTATCCTTTGAGCAGAGGGGGGGGGGGCATCTTCTCACTCTTTTTAAGCTCAAATCAGTCCTTCCTTCCTGTTTGGTTTTCACCCATTTGGGTTTAAATCAGAGACCGTTTTTTCGCAGATAGACACACACATATGCGCGCGCAATCAATTTCACTTCTATATGTGTGAGTAGTGTGTGTGTGTGTGTGTGTGTGTGTGTGTGTGTGTATAAGTTAGAAAAGCATTTTTTGAAGAGTGTGAAAACGGTTAAACAAAATGTCTTTTTCAAGCTTTAAAAATAAAGGTAGAAGATTTAATTCGAAAATCATCAATGATGAATTAATGAATGCACTTTTATAAGTTTGACAAAGTAGGCCAAAAAGATTTTTATTTATATTGAATGTAAAAATTACCTTGCATTTATTTCAATGTACATTTTGTTGCACTTTTCAGAAGTATTTAGCAATTACTGATAAATCTTTTTTAAAAGTGCAACAAAATGTACATTATATCTTCCCACCTCACCCTATCTCGTTCTCTCTCAAACTATTGTCGGGTGCAAATTGAATTTTTTGGGTATAGAGGCCGTAAAAGTGCATTCTGCGGGGGTGGGGCAGCGATGTTACGACACAGAGAGCAAAATCACGACAGTGTGGACACCGTGGGCCCGCACGCACGCACGCACGCACGCACCCACGCACGCACGGGTCCCAGCAGCCACCACCACCACCACCACCCAACCCAACCCAACCCAACCCAGGTGTGTGTACTTGGCATCATTAAGATATTTAGAAATTATTATACAATTGAATATGAGTTCAGAATTTTTAGTCTGTTTATTTATTTCCCAAATAGACATAAACATTTATTCCTTAAACTGACGACAATGCAAAAGAAAAAAAAATCTTAATGAGATTTGTAATTCGAATAGTTTTAGAATTAAAATTAAATTATATATGATGATATGGACTCTCCCGTCGATTTCGACGTATGAGGGTCATCAAACCATATATGGCTGTCAGACATCCACACAGAGATTTTGTTTATAGTGGTGAAGGCTTGTGTAAAAGCATCCACACTTCTTGGAACTGCTGCTGATTACACACAGTCGGTGCAAGTAAATTATATATATTATATATAAAATGGAATTTGTATTCTGACAGTATTATAAATGTGAATGAGTCGTATTTATTTAATTTAGAAAATTAATATCAATAAATAATTTGAAATAATTTCATTCTTATTAAAAATCATCAGTGCCACTGCCACAGTGCCACACCACACTGCCTGACTGGCACAGTAGTGCCACACGCCAGTGACGCCACTGCCTGTGTGTGCTCTCTGTGGCACCTGTGCTGTGTGGTGGGGGGTGGGGGCGGTGCAACAACTAGTCCAACTTGAACCCGCGTTTTAAAAATAATATTTCATTGAAAAATTACGAAGAAATTTTTTATATATCATATTTAATTATATTGTGAGAAATTAAGCCCTGACAGAAAACATAATGCAAATACTTAGAATTTACCTTACTGTAGTTTGCAAAATAA
>JAYKTE010444763.1:0-10331 GCA_036873565.1 Xipholeptos notoides | reverse complement strand
ATATAATAGAATTGTTTGATATATTTATTCAGACAAACATTTATTTTGGCAACAATATATGGTATACATGATGTGTCATTTTTGATTAACCCTCTGAACTATGGCAAAACTGCCTAAATTTTTTCAAAGCAGAAAATTATTTTAGCAAACTATGTTTTTTTGACACCATAATGACCAACATAGACCCAACACAGCAGATTCTACAGCAGCTATTTTTCCTTCTCAAAACCAAATAAAATTTGTTCTACTGGTCCAAATACCCCATATGTCAAATTTTGAATCTTTAGACCAGAAATGGGGAAAAGTAGTTTGGTAGAGACCATTCTTCAGACAGTGTCACTTTTCTATATATACTAGATATATTTTCTATGTTCCAGCTGATATGCTCTTAGACCTACTTCAGGTATGGCATAAACTTGGTAACTTTTCCTAGTAGGTAGTTATAAAATATATTATACTAAGCCTGCATTTACTAAATGAATTATCTTTAATTGACATTCATTCAGAAGTTGCATGATGAATCCTTACTATGGATGAGAATGCTCCTCAAGTTTAAACAATATCTGAAGAAAGCTGAAGAACATATGAGTCAAAATGTTCTGAATATTACAATAAAAATCAAAAGTCTAAATAAGTAATCATGATTGAAACTCAAACTCAAACAAGCATTTGGTTATATTGGCAACCATTTAGCATATATATATGATGCTTTAATGTTTGATAACTTTATATATAGCCACTACTAGGTTTAGATACTTGTGATCAGTAACACGATTTTGCTAAACTGTACCAATCCAGTATTGTGTACATTTGCAATGACATTTTCCTTTTCTATTAAATGAAATCTACCTCACGAGTTGAAGTTTTTATGATTAATGAGTATTCAAATCTCAGTTTTATTCTAAGCCTACCAGGAGTGGTATACTACTTTCTTATTCTTCTATAACCATTTCTAGGTTATCTATCTTTCAGGTAAGAGTGGTTTTATATTCCCTTGAAATACTAAGTGCTTTGAGTTTGTCTTGTCATTTTGGTGAAATTGTGAGCAAAGTGAATACTAATAAGTAACCCACAGGAAATAAAACTTTACTTCATTGTCTCACTACGGATGACAGATACCTTAGGTCGGTAATAACTATTAGGAAGAGAGAAAATATAGAGAGGTTGCTTTGTCCTACAAGATAATATAGATAGAAAAATAAAATTTTAATGGATTAAATGTCAAATTCTTTGGGTTTTTTTTAAGCATTGATAAAGAAAGATGCAATAATTTATGCTTGCTCAACAGCAATTTAATTTGTTTGAGGATTAAAAAAACAGAGTAATCATAGAGATTACTGTAATAATTATAATAATAAATCAAAATTCTCTAAATGAATAAGAATGAGAATAACAGTTCAAAAAATAGATGCCCAACTTATCAAACCTCATCTCAAGGATTGTAAGGATGAGGACAATGGACCAAAAACATAGATATGCAAATTATACGGTATCATCTCAAAATTAAAAAAAAACAGTATCAAATATATTTAAAAACTTATGACATTTGTTACTTATTGATCTCCCTGTTGATACAGTGATATTTCAATTTGCTAGGAATTTCCAATCAATCATTTAAAAATTTTTTGAAATGCTAACTGGATATGAATTTATTTTTGAGAATAGAGTAATAGATTTATGCCAATAAATTAACTGGTTGACTGTGAGAAGCGAGCAAGTGATAAATTGATTTGCTAATCATATTTAGATTATCTTGAGACCAGCAATCAATTTGTTTTTGCACATTGTTTATGGCTGTGTCAAAGAAATTAAGATCTCTTCAAGCTATTAGCAATCATGAAATGCCATAATAAATATGAATAGAATCATAAATGACTTTTTCACAAAGGGAGATTATCCAACACCTTATTCAATTAAGCAACAATAATAATTATAATTACAGTGATGATAATAATAAAAATATATTTATATTAAAAATAGATGAAAAAACAAAGAGTGAACTTTTTAAAAATGTGGGGTAGGTTTTCTGATAGCAAAATGAAAATGAGAAACAGAAAAAAATAGTGGAATAATTGGGAATTGCATCTGATGCTCAAAGATTTTTATTTTATTAAGGCTATTTTATGACAAACTGATTTCTCAGCAGCAATTTTTATTTAAATAAAAGTGAAAATATGTGTGTATCTGTGTATAGCCAATCAATCTCTACCAATCTACTTGGCCAAATTTTGGTCTACAGACTTGAAATTCGATCCTGACTAGAGGAAAACTTGATGTTTCATAGCTGTCCTGATAAAATATAAACGACAAAACAGGCTGTAGACGAATTGCAAAAATATTTTATCTTTCATATTTTTACAAGATTGGATATTGTTTTCTTTTTTTATTTTATTAAGCTGAGATAAAATTGAACCTGGACATTTTTTGGTGAAAAACCATCTTTTATTTCTGAATTATTTTGATGAAAAGCCATGAATCTAAAATGGCCGAGAAGAATTTAAAGACAACTAAAAAAAAAATGGAAAGACAAAAATAAAATGAGGTGCTACAAAAGAGAATATCTGCATAGCCTGACTCGGTCCTTATCAAAATGACTAATTCTTGTTTCTCTGCTGCCAACCACTCTTTGGGAATCATTGTCACAAAGGGCCTTAATAAGATTGCTCAACATCAAGTAACCAAAAGAAATGTGGAAAATATGGTCCACTGGGGAATCAGTGTGATAAGGTCTCCATAATCAAGAACTGAACTTCTTACCTGGAGTCACTGACTTGACAAGTCTAAGCCTAAATTGGATGACAGGTGTTTCTGAAATTTGGCTGAAGGCTAAGAGCCACTAATATTAAGGATAAAATATAAGGCATGTATACACATACATATTTACACACACACACACACACACATATATATATTATATATATATATATATATATGTAGAGATAGAAACAGACAGACAGAAAAGGGAAGGAGAGTCAGACACAGGGAAGAGAAAAGGCTATTAAAAAGAGGAAGGACAAAATAAATACGACCTTAATTCTTGACCCTGGATGTCCAATCAATGTTTGTGCTATCACCCAACCTAATCATGTTGGCAGATACTTTTTTGTTCTATAACACCTACCTCCATTTAACCTTAAAACTTTGGGAAGTCCACTTGGCACACTGGATAGGCAGTCGGACTTTGAAATTATAATACGCGAGTTCAAATCCCAGTTATTCCATTTACATTCACATTTGGTATGAATATCCCACATTTCCTCTAGCTATTGATTAGATTGTGCATATTGTGCATAAAAATAAGTTGTGGACAAGAAAAACGTTTACCAAAAATGATTGTTCTCAGCATTAAATGACCTAAAAAGGCTGATATGCCATGAAAAACGGACTCCCTCAGAGAAGAAACTAAAATCAAATATTGAAAAGGTTGACAGTAAGCAACCTGGCCTTTTTACCATTTTATATCCACCTGCCTTTAAAAATTAAGAGAATAATCTATTAAATAAACATCAATAGAGACAATAATTTTCCTTTGTGAAAGAAAGATAGATAGACTAGAAAAAACAGGACTATGAACTTGATCTCTATTTTACTAACCATTCCCTTAATGTAATGTGGAATGATGAGCCATTTTTTCCCAAATACTGGATATATCAAATTCCAAATCTCTAGACCAAAAATTGTTAGAGTAGTTTGGTAGAGACCATTCCTCAGACAGACACACAAGGTCACTTTTATATATATAAGATTCTTATTTTATGAAAAACATAGGAGTCGGAGTCTTCTTTTAAAGTATGTTGGAGTTATATGTTCAGAGCCCCAACTCCTCAGTCCTGATAAAAAGTATGACTAATGTTTCAATTAGTTGGAAAGGTAAAATTTTAAAGAAATATCTTTTTATCGCTTAGGATCAAATTGTAGTATCCCCTCTTATCTTCACTTCACTATGATAAAAATGTATCGTGCTATTTGACTCATTTGAGATTTATAGTTATTTGAGATCTTCTTAAGAAATTAAAATTTTCAAATCAACACTGAAAAATGTTTTTTCTAAATTTGTTTGTTAAATCCTTTTTATTATTAACCAACTCTGACTTTTAGTTCGAATTCTCAATAGTCTACAAGAAAACCACTTAGTTGATGGCAGCTCTTCCGCAGCCTTTCTGGGTAGCAAAGGTGGAGGAATGGTAGAAGCTTGGACACTGGAATCATATTATATGAGTTCAAATGCTGGAAAAAACCATCACATTCATTTACTGCTGCCTTGTGTAGATGAAGCTTGCTAACTCAGAAGAGTAACTCATCTTCATATAACACTGATTCCAAAATCCCAGGTAGATAAGACTTGTGAACTCAAGCAGGTGAAGCAAAACACCGATTACAAAAAGTCTGGGTATATAATGAGCACGTAAAACTGGCCTTGAGTCTAACTTGGTTTGGTGCTCAATCAAGTATATATCCTCTTCTGCAGTACCCAAAAAGTCAAATCAGTTTCAAAAGTTCCAAAAACAATCAGTTCAATGGGAAAGCGTTCAATAATAAAGATCCATGGCAAAATATTCAGTAAAAGAATATTCGATTCTCAAACCGAAAATGAAGGACATACCATATAATTTATTTAAACGAGAAGGAGTTTTCATTTGTCAGCGAGTGTCAAATTACATTGCAACTTTTGAGACGTCCATTAAATATAGGGGGAAAACCATATAATTTACCCCGCCCAGATATTCTTCACTTACAATTGAGCATGTTCAACAAAATTATCAGCGTCTTTCTTTATTTCTTTCTTTCTTTCATGTTTCTATAACGATTCACTTAATTTTCATAGGACAAAAAAAAAATTCTCTTTCAGTAAATAGCCACCAAAAATCAAAAAATAAAAAAAGGAAAAGAAAAGAGAAAAAAAAGAATTAAGTTCTAAGAGAAAAGACAGAGTTATGGTTCTTGTTTTATTTCATTTAGATCTTTTTTAATACTTATTATGACGAGGTGTGTTCTTACACACACACACACCCACACATATACATATTTTCATGGATAGACAGATAGATAAATAGTGTATAAAATTTTCTAAGAGTACCATTATTATTCTAAGCTTATTCGAGAAAGAAGACAAAATGTGTGGGGGAGGAGGAAAAGATCAAGGAGAATGGATGCTTATGATGATGATGATGATGATGATGATTAATTGGCTGTTTCAATGGAACAAGAACAAAAAAACCATAAAGTAACAAGCAGTTTAAAGACATTTAGATATAAGATTTATATAGAAACATTTAAAGTTAACAACTCCTAGTTGCCATGTGACTCAGATATTTTGAACATCAACTGGGTGTAATTCCTTTTTTTTTTGTTTAAGTTTGGCAAGTGGGTGTTTGTTAAAGACAACTTGAAAGCAATTCTTTTATTTCAGAACAAATCTTATTGGTTCTATCCAACAACATAGCAGCAGGTTCAAAATATTTAGAAAAATGACCACAAATAAAAATAGAATAATAATAATAAAAAGAACATTTTATTGTATATCAAAGTTTTTCCCTTGTTGAGTCCATCAATGTTGTTATTATTACTAGTCAAAATAATGTGTTTTAATAATAATTTAATAAATTTTACCTTTAAATATAGAATGCTTTTTTTTCTTATATAATTAATTTCAAACTAAATATTATAATTAATTAGCATAACAAACTAATTTAATCTAGTATGTACACTCGTTAAAAATAACGGGTATTGAATATGATTTGATAGATAATTTTTTCCTCTGGATATTGCGTTCTTTTTTCTCATAAGATTAAAGGCTGAAATGTGTAGCCTGCATTATGACTTGAAACCTAGACTGTCAGTTTGCCTTCATTAGTTTTATCTTAGAATACTGATGCTTCACTGACTGAAGGTAGATAAGTTGTTTGAATCAGTTTTGTTAATTAATGTATATGTATTTAGTTTGAAATTAATCACATGAAAAAATGAAATAATTAAAGTTAAAATTTATTAAACAATTTTGAAAACCAGTTAATTTTAATGGGCATATACACTATAATCAAAATAATTTATTCATCACAAGTTTAATAAACCAATATTTAAACTTCATAAACTAATTTTAATGAAGCTTTTATATTAGACAATACCTTCCTTAAATATCTATAGTTTAAAAACAAAAATGACAAAAAAATCCATTTAAAAAGACAGTTTTTTTTTCAAATATATTCTGAAATAATTTTTGGATATATAGTTAAAAATGATTACCCAAGCCTGGTTTTAATAATCATTTCTTGTTTGCATTATGATGCTCCATGACCCTTTGGAACATTCATAAGAGAGAGACTGATAGTGAGACAAACAGAGAGAGATGGAAAGAGAGAGAGGGAGAGAGAAAGAAGGAGAGACAGTGAGGGGGGAAAGACAGAAAAAAAATAGATTGAGAGAGAGACAGTGATAGAGTGAGAGAGAGCGGGAGATATACAAGTGATACAGAGATTGAAAAAATAAGAGAGTGACAGAGACAAAGACATAGAGAGAGAGAATGAAAGAGTGAGAGAGAGGAGAAAAGACAAAGATAGAGAGACAGAATGAGAGGGTGGAGAGGAGGTGAGAGAGAGCGAGAGACATTCAAAAAATTTTATTTTTATGTCATTATTCCCTCTTCTAATCTTTTTTTTTTTTTTTCATTTCTACAACTCTCCTTCCCATAAGATTCACTCACTATACTTTCAATTTCTTTTCAGTGAACATTCGTTCTAATTAAGGAAGCTTCTTTGTAGACATTATCAATTTAGAACTCTCTTGAACAAAAGAAAATATCTCAAAACATTTTCTTTCATTAGGTTTTTCTCCTTTTTTTTAAAATTTTTTTCAAAGATTGAATTGAGGTCCAAAATAGTTTTAGACAGCTTAATAGCCCAAATAACACTCACAAGGTATAACTATATGCTTGGCACACAAGACCAAAAAGCTACAAGCTTGCATTTTTATTTTTTTTAAATGTTAGAGGGAAATTAAAAATTATAAATCATCTATTATTTAAGCAATGAGACATAAAATATTAAAACAAATATAAATCATCAACTTTTAATCATGTTGATAACATACCATAGAAGTGTGTGGGTGTATAGTCGGTATACTGACCTTTGCAGGTTTAGCCAGCTCAAACACTGAACACACACAAATCAGTGATGAGTTTCATGGGAATTTAAAATTCACAATTGATCCTCAGCCAGATATATATCCCAATTAAGGGAAGTCACTATTTAATCCATAGTTGAGGGAAATGGGGAATTCATACCTTTCCCAAGAGTACTAGTTGACAAATTAACCTGACAGAACAACCAGGATTCGAATATGCATACTGCAAATCCAGAACCCAATTGCCTAAACACCGCCCTAAGTGGCTTCCCCTTAGAAGTAGACCAAGAAAAGAAATTTCAAGATTTAATTAAATACACTTTAATTATAAATTTCTTTCATAAAAAAATGAATGTCTAATTCCTTATCATAAAACTAGGTGATAAGATGCATAAAAAAATTATTTGCATGGTCTATAGTCACAGTTCCAATGAAAAGCTCATTTGCAAAAACCGGTGTTTTTGATAGTTGACATCTTGTTAGGCGTATTTATTAGTCCTCACAAGTACAAGGCACTGTAAAGAATCATTTTTTCCATTTAAAGTTTTGATTATTTGTATACATTACATATTTTATTTAAAAAGAGTTTGACAGGGGTTTATTCTGTCTTTGTTATCTCCCTTGACTTCCAAAAGGGACATTTTTCCACATTTCTCAAATATTTTGTGTCCAGTTATTGATTTGAGCTACTTCCAAAATTTAAATGGGCTATTCTTGGAGCTCAGGCACATTTTCAATGAAAACACATTTGTAATCTGTTTTCTTTTTATTTTATTTTAGGGTAGTGTTTTAGTAACTAACTGAGAGTCAAAATAATGAAAAAGTGAGGAAACACTGTGGTACAGAAAATGCATGCTTGGACTTTGAACAAAATCCAAGATGATCTATTTCATTCAGATTTCTCTTAATATGTCCATTAAAGGTATGAAATCTCATTATTCTGTACAGGCATCAGTTAAAACAGTGCTATTTCATGTTATTCAAATAATAGATTGAGGAAATAGAGAGGTTTATGAAAATTATTATTTTGGTATTAACTGACCAAAAAGGCTTATAAAAATGTTTATTTTGGTATCAAATGACCAGAAGGTTCATAGATAATTATCATTTTGGTATTAAATGTTTATAATAATGTATTATTTTAATATTAGATAACCAACAAAATTTATAAAACATTATTATTTTGGTTTTAAATCACCAAAAAGGTGTATTAAAATTATTATTTTAGTATTAAATAACTCAAAAGGTTTATAAAAAAAATTATTATTCTTGTATTAAATGACCGAAAACAGTAATATGGTGTTAAGAAGAACTACAACAAAAACATGACTTCTCTTCAAGGGTAACAAGTGGCTAAATACAAAGACTGTAAAAAATTCCAGTTTAGTCTTTTTCAACTAGAATCAAAGGCACCCTGGGTATGCCAGGAATGGGTGGGAGCAGTGTTCAGTTCTTTTATCCTTTATCACAGAAGAGCTAACGGAAGACAAAACAGAAGAAGTGAAAAATGTCCAGTAAGGATCAAACGCACACAAAATTGCCATTGCAATATCAAGAAAAACCAAGATACAATATATAATAAAAAGGCAGGAGATAAGGATTCTTTAAAAAAAATCTGATCAAAATTATTCCAGTACTCTATCTTTGACAATTCATTGGTCTTTTTGATCCAATAAATGTTTTCTAGAGCAGAAGAAATGACAGGTTCATAGTTTTTGCTTTCAAATAAGAAATATTTTCACTTTTTTCATATTTTATTGTGCCAACCATCTGCAAAGCTCATAGAACAAACACAGACCTTGTTAGTAACATTAGCAATCTCCATGGAGCATTCTATGAAATAAGTCACAAAGTATCATCATGACAAAGTAACTAATAGATTTGTGCAGTTTGATATTCATATGATCTACTATAACACTTGGGACAGTGGTTAGGCAATGGATTTGCAATTTTCCATCCCCTTTGATCTACTTGGGTGGAATAAATAAAATGGGAAGCATGACTTTTAGAACAACTCCCATATTATCCTGACTTATTCGGCTCTCATCCTAGATTCATTTATTCATCCAAGAAATACATATATTCACCAAGATATTACATTTGTTACATGAGTTAAATCTATGTAAGACCTTTAATGATGTTCAGCATTTCTAGAAGGCTTCAGACAGACTTATAATTCAAAAGCTCTATTAATATAGTTATGGTTTTAGTTTATTCCTTTTGCTAATATAAAATATAATGGGGAACCACTTGGGATTTTTTAAGTATTGAAAATTGTGTTTACATGATTTAATTTGAAATCAACAAGTGCATGTTGATATTTTTTATGAAATAAGTAGAGAGTCAGAGAATTCAATGGTTTGGTACCATTTCAACTACCATTACTGATAAATCTTTTGGCTTCAAATTTGCCAATTTAAGGTGTTTCTTAATGACCTAGTTTTTACCTTTTTGTAATGTTTACTTCATTTGGATTAATAATGATGCAAGTTAAAAAAAGGTATTATAGTTAAAGGAATCAGGAAAATATGTAGGTTTATTTTCAGGTATAACATGCAAGAAAAAAAAATCCCTAAGCTCTTTCTTGTTCCTAAGATATTTAAAATGAAATCTATATTTATTTGTGTATTAATTTCTTGCAGTCCTCACCTGTATGTATATCCCAATTAAAGTAGATTAGCTGAATGCTTGATGCTGCGCTAGGGCTATCAAGGGTGTTCTTATTGTGACACTATCACTAGATTGGTTGCTAACTGTGGCTTATAGAGGTCCATCTACCCTCACTATTTAGTCCAGAGCTGGAGGGAAAAGGTGATGTTATGCCTTTCCCAAGGGTATTACTCTTAAGGGAACATGATAGAATGACCAGACATTGAAGATGCACACTGCAGATCAAGAGTCCAGTCGTCTATAAGTAGTAAATTTGTGCTTTTGCACTGTGTTTTGCATATTTGTGTGTGGATGTGTATATATATATATATACATTTATATATAGTCTTTGATAAGACAGGTATCTAGGAGAAAGACAACTCTGAAGTAAAAACCAGAGTTCTGTTGTTCATGTAGTCCATGGCAATTACTTGCACTGACAATGTGTAATCAGCAGTTCCAAGAAATGTGGATGGTGCTACACAGGCCTTCACCACTATAAACAAATCTCTGTGTGGATGTCTGACGGCCATACATGGTTTGATGACCCTCATACGTCGAAA
>JAYKTE010444652.1:0-10331 GCA_036873565.1 Xipholeptos notoides | reverse complement strand
TTCAGACAAGTTTCATTGAAAAGAATTTTAATTTTCCTTTTCAATATTTTCAATTCAATTTTTTCTTGTTCTCTAACCAGAGACTTAGTGACTTGATCAAGTGTCTTAATTAATCAATTAATAAGCTTGGAAATGATATTAAGACACTTGATCCAGCCACTAAGTCTCTTGTTAGAGAACAAAAAAAATCGAATTGAAATTATTGAAAAGGAAAATTAAAATTATTTTCAATGAAACTTGTCTGAATAATGTATATATATATATATATATATATATATATAAAAATGCGTGTGTTTGTGTGTGTGTGTTTGCAGGCGTATACATCCATCTATATACATATATATGTATATATATATATATAAATATGTATATATGTATATAAGAAATAGATTTTATCTCAAATCATAGCAATATGTCATACTTTAACATTTACATGCAGATATTACATTAGATTGAAGATCTTTCAGAATCATTTTTAACTTCCCTTGTTTATTCAGGTTAAATCATTCGACTTTTTTTCATATTTATTTTTTTTCTGGTGAATAAAAATATTTCGATGTAGGTTTTTCCCAGTCATTTATCGCCGGTCAAAATCCGACATGCGTTTAACCAAACAGAAAAAAAAAATCGAAATTTCATTTTGAATTACAATGCATTTTTAGACAAACGGACATCAAAGGCGAGATTTAACATGCTCAGTTGTTTATGTAATAAGCTTGGGTTTCTAGATTGTTTTTTATTCTTTTAATATAATTTTTTTTTTGCAAAGCAATAAAACTTTTAGAAACATCTGAACATATTGGAACATGGGGATTATTATTATTATCATTATCATTATCATTATTATCATTATTATTATTATTATTATTATTAATATTATCATTATTATTATTATCATCATCACCATTATTATTTTTTTATCATTATTATTATTATGGAATCTTTCAGCAATCACCCAGGACACACGCGCACCTAGTAACCAGTGGGTTTTACTAGAGTCAGAGTGGCAACAAGTCCCCTCTGATTTCCAGCATGTTCCACTCCGTTTAAGTCAAAGAGAGTAAGATGAAACATCACCTCGGGGTTTTACCCCTATGTGCCCATTTTTCACACCCGCCATTAGTCTCCCCTGATTTAAAGTAGGTTCCGCGCAAGTCCAGTCGTAGACTGTATGGTACGAGATCTCCTTGGGTTTTAACCACCTTATCATCCACTTCGCACAACCCACATTAGTAGTCTTTCCACCCAGTAGTGATTCCTGAAGGCAATGGGACAATAAGTCTCTCTTATTAGTATTAATATCATTATTATTATCATTATTATTAGCAGAAACCGTGGAAATTCTCAGATAGTTCAACATTTTTAAAACACGCTTATGCAATAACTTTCTGATCATAGAACCAAGCAATTAGAATGAGCTTGTCCTTCAATAGAAAAAAAAACAGTGGAATATATTTCAATCAGTCCGTGATAAAACGAAAAACTTTAACTTTCGTAGATATTATTATAAGAATTATAACTACAGTGAAGCATCACTTTTTTCTCTTTGATTCTTATTAGAAAACATCAGTTCAACTTGAACCGGCAACCCTAATGCTTAAGAATAAGTCTCTTAACCATCAGGCTACGAACGTGACTATTTTTCAATAAAACGATATTCATTAATAGAAATATTGTTGGAATGTATGTTCCATATTTAATATATATATATTTATCTATATATGCGAATACTTATCTCTACTTATATTACATTATATCATATATACCTCTATATCTCTATATCTCTATATTTCTATCTATCTATCAATATCCATGTTAACTTCATTGATTTGTTGAATCTATAAAATATTCATTACTAGAAATATTGTCGGTATGTAAGTTCCATATCTAATATATACATATGTATCTATTCATGCGACTACTTATCTCTACTTATATTATATTATATCATATCTACCTCTCTATCTTTATCTCTCTATCCTTCTATATATCTATCTATATCCACATTAACTCCATTGATTTGTTGAATCTTTAAAAGAACTTAAGTCTTGTTTTCTAAGTATTCATCAAAGCAAAGTTCTAGTCGATCGATCATAAAATCTACTGATTTTACTGAACGCTTTTTCAAAGCCGAAATCTAAAGCATAGAGGTTTATAAAATAATTCTGACATACTTTAACTGAATAGACTTACAATATTTCTTATCCCGAGGGCAGCGAGACTGGAACAATGGAAAAAGTTGTGTATCTGGAATCGTATTACACGAGTTCAAATCTCCGTCACAACCATGGCATTCACTTTCAGCTGTATCGGGCAGATGGGGCTCGTTATCTCGGGAGAGTAAGTCATCTAGGTGAAGAGCAACACTGATTACAAAAGCCCAAGGATATAATGAGCAAATAACGTGTGCCTAACTTGGGTTGATGCTCGACCAAGTAAATATATCATCTAACTGAAGCTCAACACTGATTACATTAGCCCAGGGATATATTTGGCACATAAAAATGTCCTTGTGCCTAACTTGTGTTGGTGCTGGACCACATAAATATATCCTTATCCCGAGATATGAAGATTTTCAATGATTGGGAATGATAAGAGTGAGGACAATAATCGTAAATATAGATCTACAAATTATCCAGCCCAATTTCAAGGATTTTAAAAGTAACATTGATAAATAAGAAGTCAACAGTTTAAAAATTAGAGCTACAAATTATCGAGCCATATCACAAGGATTGTAAGAAAATAATAAAGAGTAGTTCAGCTGTCTTTAAAATATATCTACAAATTATCAAGCCTCATCTAAAGGAATTTGAAGGTAACAATGATAAGGACGAGGAAAACATTCGGAAAATTAGATCTAAAAATTATCAAGCCTTCTCTCAAGAATTATGTAGTAACAAAAATAATACGGCGGGAATCAATCCTAAAAATAGATCCACAAATTATCAAGCCTTATCACAAGGATCCCTACCCAAAAAATAGAAGTAAATTAAAATAAATTATCTCAAATTTTCAATATTAAAGCTGTGCTAACGTTTTTGAATTAAAATAAATATGCCTTATGAAATATTTCTAGTTTAAATAGGATGTGTTATGTGTCTTATAATATTTTTACTTATTTTTCGATGCAAAGCCAATAAGCTACCATATACAAAGACATTAACCTACTATTTGATATTAGATTGAACACGGTCCAATTATTAATCCTCATACGTAAAGTGTTCTATCTGAAATTCTCGAAGGGCTTTCTTTTTGTTTTGTTTGAAAAACGAGACTTTATCCTATTAGATTAAACCGTTGCAAAACGTCCATTTTTGATACCTTATATCTATCTATTTATTTGTTTAACTTACTGGAACATCATCTAGTTACACCGTAGGGTAGGTCGATTTTTAAGTGAATAATGCGTGTGCGCAGGTGATTTTTTCCAACCAGACTCATCTGCCAATTCTTTGTATAGAGTCTTGGAATTTAGCACAAAGGGAATTCATAACTGGGGAAAAATTTGTAATTATTTTTTAGTAGAAAAAATACCGATTTGGTTATACTTTTTTCAAATTTTAATAAATTACACTATCGTGATTGTCAACAGACGCAGAAAACTAGTATTTCAGGGAAGTCTTTAGCCCAATATTCAAATAAAAAGCTGGCATTTGAACATAAGTTAATTGTTAATTGTTAATTGTTTTCTTTATACCTACAAAAGTGACTCCTCCGAGTTAACGAGTCTCGCCATTTCAATCGCGGTACCTCATAATTCTTTAAGATTATTATATGTGTGTTTTTTATGAATTTAGTATATTTCTTTTGTGTGTTTTTTGTGTTTTACGACATATCAACCTTTTTAGGTCATTTATTGATAATAAACTTTTTTGAGAAATGTTCTTTTGTTTACGCTTGTTTTTTTAATAAGAAAATATTCACTATTTAATCCAAGTGGGTGTCGGGATTCATACCTTTCCCAAGTGTAACAAACCAAATGTGAGCGTAAACGAAATGTTTCGAACTTGCGTATGAGGATTCCGAAACAGATTGCCTATCCACTCTCCCAAAGAGACCTACCCGTATTTTTATTTTGATAAACATTTTGTGAAAAAAACAAAAAAAACAAGAACATTTTCTATAGAATTCCTATATAGTAATACGAGCAGCAATATAGGAGCAGTATAAAAAGCTTGGACTCTGGATTTGTATTGCATGAGTTTAATAGACAGTCAAAACCCTTGCATTCGCTTTTAATGAGCACATAAAAATGGCTCTGTGCCTAACTTGGGTTGGTGCTCGACCAAGTAAATATATCTATGTAGAAATACGATTTCTTTACAATTGCTAGTAGGCTGAATACAGTTAAGGAAGACTATTTCATAATTCTGTGAATGATTTTAAAATGAATAGATTTAAATCTGACGTGAGAATGTTAAAGACTGGAAGCAAAGACTTTGCAGATCCAAGAGCGCGAATGCCAGTGGACTGTCAAATGTCGAGTCGAGACATGATTCAAGCCGGCAACTGGACATTTGCCTGCTGCAATCTGAGCATCACTATACGATTTCGAAAGTAAATATTTGACAGCTAGAATGCCACACGATCATTCGTGTCCTCCCATCTGCTTTGCATCACACAACTACTTGCAATTTATTCCTTTCGTTCTTATTTCTCTTGCTTTCAGAAATTGTTCTTCCTTATTTAGAAATATTCACTTGGTTGAGCACCAATTCAAAGATAGGAACAAGAACACTTCATGTGCTTATATCCTTGGGCCTTTTGTAATCAATATTGCCCTTCAGCTAGATGAGTAACTCTCCTGGGTTAATGAGCCTCATATGGCTGAATTCTTCCTTATTTAGGACAGAATAAAACTATTTTTACTAGAACATGTGTAAAGTCGAGAGTAGCTGAAATATTTGTGTTTCTGAATATTTTTTTAATATAAATTATAAAAGAACATATGCCAATTAACTTGCACATATATTTTTTTTAAATTTAAAATAGAATCTATAATTAAATAAACATTTCCTCCTCATGACATGACTTTTTTCAAAATTATTATGAAAATAGTGGATTTGAATCCATAAAACGTTTTGTTTTAAAAATTGATTTTCATGATTTTTAAAAACTAAAGGGTTACTTTAAAGGGGGGTTATTCGTTTGTTTTTGTATCAAAGTGACACACTAAAGAATTAACTAACGAACCCATACTCTATGCTATTAATATTAATATTGGATGTTTTCCGGTATTACCCAGTATCGACACTTTCATGTTTGCTTAATGATATTGTTTTTGTTTGTTTTATCTTTACTTGCAAATGCTGTACCATATAACCAATAGCTCAAGGGAATATTGGGGATTCATGACTTTCCCAGTGGTATTAGTCCAATTATGAACAGAACGTAACGACTGGGATTCGAATTTGCGCATTACATTTTCAAAGTCTCACTGCCTATCCAGTGTCGCAAGTAAATAGTCGTGCCAAGGATGAACAAGGCGGTCCATTTTTCCGTCCATAGCGTGCTTTGTCACTCACATCTCTGTCACCCCCTGAAGTAGATGAAATCATCTCGTAACTACCTGGGCATCGACTGCGTCGGTTTGAAATATTCAACAAGAATCGGTGGAAGTTGATTTCTTTCAGCATGGAGGAATTAAGTTACGCATCTATACTTCTGATGCACATCAATGACAGTGATTGCTCTCTTAGAGTCTCACACTGTTAAAACTACAACAGAGAGATTAAACTTTCAGGTTACGAATGCTTTATTACGGAATAAAAAATAGTCGGCATTACTTGTGGAACGTCACTCGTATCATTGGAGACGTTGAGAGTAACAATCCGACAAGCACCCCTGCTGCCACAAACAAGTTATGTATGCCACTCTATTCCTAAAAGCCTCCTCTACCACGTGGAATGGAAAACGTAGTCAAATTAATACTGAAACGTGGGGGAAAATCTACTAATGCAAAAACTTGGGAGTACAATACGACAAGGACCACGACACTCTCGCCAATCGTATGCCTCAATCTCTCCAGTAAGCGCCTGGCGACTAATAAGCCAATGAGAGCGCAAGGGGCAAATATTTTCAGCCAATCACGGCACGTCCTGATGTTAACTTTGTTTTCCTATTTTTTTTTTTTGGCTTGTTCTCCATTTTTTTGTATTTTTCGCATTTGTCGGCTTGTTACTCTGAACGCCTTATTTGCAGGGATCATGTTTTTATTCCCTGTGAAATACAAAACAGCACTGTTTAATACACGGGCCAAACTTGAATGACAATTAAATCTGATTCGACTTTGCAAGTCTAGTGCGTAACGAATCTTTAGTTGGCATTACTCAAAAACCATCCCGATGAAAAGTAATTTGTCGACTATTATTTCTTCAACAAACTGCATTTCTTTTATCTAATCTTCGATTTTATGATATCTTCGCTGAGCGAAGGGGTGGATATCTACCCTAGTAGAGCCATCTGGTTTTTATCAAGGGCTGATCAGAATAACATAGAAATTGTGCAGAATCCATTCCAGTCTTCACTCAACATCACGTGTTGCTGAATATCTCACCGGGATTCTCTCTTATATCAACTGATTTTGGGGTTGTATCTTTTAGATTGAGAAGAATTTATATAAACTGTAAAATATGAGGCGTTGAGAGTAACAACCCGACAAGCACTACCGAGGCCAAAGAGGAGTTATATATACTAATGTATTCCTAAAAGCTTCCTCTACCACGTGGAAGAAAAGGCATAATCGAGTTGATACTGGAACATGGGCAAAAATCGACTAATGTACAGACTTAGGAGTACAATCCGGCAAGTGTCATCGCGGCTAAAGAGTAATGTATACCACTGTATTCAATAAAATCCTCCTCTACCACGTGATATGGAAAACATGGTCGAATTGAGACTGGTAGAAAGGTGAAAATCGATTAATGTACAGACTTAGGAGTACATTCCGACAAGCGCCACAACAATCTCGCTAATCGTAAGCCTTATATTACCTGGCAAGCATATGGCAGCCAATGAAAGTACGCGGAAGAAAGATTTTCATGCTTTTTTGAACTTTTTTTACATTTTTTACATTATTTACGCTTTTTTTGGAACCTGTCGGGTTGTTTCTCTGTACGCCTTAAATATAGGAATTAGGAGTATTGCCCGACTTTTCCTGAGTGCTGGAGACTTGCTACTAAGGTAGTTAAGGAAACATATCATAGACGAAATCATACTGTAAATTATGTTCGTAAAGCAGCAATCGCTCTTCCAAATGCCAAATCAATTTTTTCCCCAAGAACACAAGAGAATTAGTTGGCAAAAATGGGTGAGACAACAACTATTTAAGCCAGTATGAAGAGTTTTTTGTTGTCTTTTTAGGAATCATTTGAGATGAGGCTTTATAGACTGTGTATTCATTCCTTGTGGTGAGCTTTTTTCACATTCATATTACGCAAGCAGACCAGAAAATTAGTTTGCCAAAACTACGGAAGGCAGTAGTTACTGTGGATACGGCTACAACACTCAGCATTCCTATCCTGGGTCGCGAAAGTGGAGAAGTGGTAAACGCTTAGACTCTGGAATTTCACTGTTCAAAACCCAGTCGAAACTAATGCATTCACTATCAGCTGTCTCGGGCGGATTAGCATTGTTAACTTTGGAGAGTAACTCATCTAATTGAAATGCAAAATTGATTACAAAAGCCCAGCGAAAAAAGAGCTTGTTAAAATGGCATTCAAGTAATGCTTACCTGAAACCGTAGAAGCTCAATGTCTTTATCCACTGCACCACGAAAATGATGAAGATAAGGACAACTGTCTGTAAAAAATGAATAAGCACAGTGGAAGGATTCCCCCACCACAAAAAATGCAACATTATTTCGAGTTTTGAATTTAACTGAATTAAGACTTGAAAAGCGACGTTAATTTATTTTTATTTCCCCCGACATACAAGGTTGTTATCAGAGCTCTTCACAGTAATTTCTCGAGAGTAATTAAAATTAATCTTAAATGTTTATTAAACACTTATGCATTGCGTGTTGTCACCAGCTTTAAATTACACGACCCGTGATTTTTCTTTAAAAAGTAATCTGTCTATTATAATTAAAAATCAGTTCATCGTAGTTGTATGAGACCCTATATCCTTTAACTCTTTAGAAAATAAAAAGACAATAGTTGTTTTTAAAATAACGTTCTGGTTCTGCGAATAGCTCTTCAGAAAATGAAACAACAATAGTTATTAAAAAAAAAGTTTCACGCCACTAAAATTTGCATTTTTACGTAACTGTCTTTCTGTAAAATAGGCTTCTTCAACTACTCTTCAAGTTACTTGAGAAACGCATTTAAAATTAATTTAGCATAAAGAAGCATTACAAATTAATTTAGTATAAAAAAGTATTAGAAATTAATTTAGTATAAAAAAGTATTAGAAATAAATTTAGTTTAAAAAAACATTAAAAATGAATTTATTATTAAAAAGAATTGAAATTAATTTAGTATAAAAAAACATTAAAAATGAATTTAGTATAAAATCCATTAGAAATGAATCAAGTATAACAATGCATAAGACATGTATTTAGTATAAAAATGCATTAGACATTAATTTAGTATAGAAAACATTATCTACTTTCCTATATGATAGGCTTTCTTACTTACTTTGTGGCAAGTCTCCGCCGGGGCAAAGCTAGGCAGTACTTCTAGTTATAGAATTATAAGAAATGTTTCCGTAAATTTTCCAAAACCAAATGTTGCTGCATTTAATCATTCCAGTCCTAATCCACAAATCGGATGCTGAAATATTGACTAGCTTTGTCCCAAATCATAACAAATTATAATGTGCATTTTATTTACTGGGGCAATATTAACTGCTACCAATAATGGTTTTATTGAATTTTCACTAATAATAAATGCATAGAAAAGTGATATATGCTAAAAATGTGTTTCTATCGAGTTGTCCCAGGGACAAAAGATATTTTGTTATTTTTTTGTTTGTGTTTTACGGTATATCAACAATTTTACGTCATTTAATGCCGAGAATAAACATTTTTGATAAACGTTATTTTGTCCACTCTCAGTTTTTGAATAACACGATATGAAATATTAAACACACAGCTGGTAATATTCAAATTCATTTCTCCCCCAAGGGTATTGGTCTAAATATGAACGCAAGCCTAACGACTGGGATTCGAACGCACATACTACTAAGTCCGACTGGCTATCTAATGGCCCAAGTCGACTTTCCTGCTAAATGTCATTAAATCGGACATTACATTTGAACCTGATATTAAGCGGTTTAATTTATAGCAAAAACCTCACACACATTTTCCTGAGTATGAAGTTATATCAGCAACTAGAAAAACTTCCAAACCTCCAACTACAGGATAATGAAATAATGCTTTGGATATTTGGATATCTATCTTGGAAATGCTAAGACTGATAAATAGTAATACAATTTCGAGTAGAGTTTTACGTCCTTTGTGTCAATCGTTCTTGTATCTAGAAACGGGTGTTAATTAAATCATGTAGATAGAGATAAAGAGCTTAAATACTTCTGGGGAAGACTGCAGTTAATTAGGAAAGTTGAAAGATACGAATGGAAAATGGCTGATAAGTTATCATTGTAAAAAAACAAAGCAAAAACCTTTCCACTCCAGAATAAGCTTAAACAACTTTGAATTACTTAAAAGAAGAGAGGTAAAAAGGATATTCATTCTAATCCATTCTCAGAAAGATAGAGGGGCGGTTTTTCGCTTTGCAACTGAATTAATTTAAAAGATTGCATTTCAATTCCCAATAAAAAAAATTTCTAAAAAATGTTATAATGTGTCGTGTGATATAATTACGAAAAAAAAAAAAGTTTTTATTATTTTTGATAATTTTTTCCGAATTTGTGGAAGAAGATGAATGTAAAAAATCACCTGTCTTCACAAATGTTTGTATTTTTTGTAGAAATTGCAAGATTCATTCATATTTATTGCTATGAAATATTGTTAACGTAAACATCCGTTAAAGCATACTCAAACCCAGAATATGAAAATCAAAACTTTTATACAGATATATATATACGTATATATGTGTGCCTGTGTGTATGTGTGTATGTGTAAAATATTTTATGTACACTCCCAAATTAGATTTAGCACTCTCAAAAGTCAGTAGTGAATGTCATCCTCTTATTTACTATAGCTACAAGGTATAACTCTCCTCTCCCAATAGGACTGGGCACTCCATAGAATAAGTTGTAGGAAAAACCGTGCTTGTTTAAGACTGATAATTGTTCGGTACACGTTCGATCATGACTAGCTGAATATTTGCGTTTGCCTAGCCGTCCTGATGCGATGATGAGGAAACAGG
>JAYKTE010444541.1:0-10332 GCA_036873565.1 Xipholeptos notoides | reverse complement strand
GTGTTTAACAAAATGTTTTTTTTCTATAAGCTTTAAAATATATATATATATATATGAATATAGCCCTCTATGAAATATAAATAAATAAATATATGTATCAGAAATAAGCATAGTCAACAGGTGAGAAACTTACAGTCATCAAGGGCTGTTGACTGTGTCTACACTTATCTACTACACATGCTTTATCATGATATTGAGCACTTTAACTACAAATATATGCAAAAAATCTTTTCTGCAAATATATACATAGCCCAATATTGAATAGTGTAAGGCAGAGTGTATGGGCTTATAGAATATTATGAATTATGAAATAACAAATAGGATCGCTTTTATTATTTAATTGAGCACTCCCTCTGTTTTTGTGAAAAACGCCATAATATACAAAATTGCAATATATATATATATAAATCATAATAATAATCCATGTATACTTCTTTGATAAATTTTATTTCTCTGGCCAAGTAAGACAAAGTAAAAAGAATAGGAAAAATAATGAATAATAATTAAATAATACTTCTCATACCATATCATTTATCATTTAGATTTTTTTTTCTTTTATATTTCATTAATTTTTAATTAATTAATGAATTAATTATTATTCCTTTCTTTTTACTTTGTTTTACTTGGCCAGAGAAATAAAATTTAATATATATAGGGTTTCTCACCTAGCTGTATTTATTTATTCATTACAATGTTATAGCTAATGTGCTGACACTATTGGAAGTCATAAAAAGGCCAAAGATAACAGAAAATTATTTATTTAAAATGTATTTATTCTTACAAAATTGATTCTAAACTTTAAGAAACCAGTGTTTTAACACTGGTCTCAGGTATTCAAGAAGTGAGATCTGAAAAAGGACAGTCAGCACACTAGTTGAAACATTGTGGGGAAAAAATTATTTTTTGGAAGGGTGAGTGGGAATTTGGGGGTTTATTTTGTTTGTTTTAGTTATTTTTTTATCTATTTTTTTTCTTTAATAATTTTTCTTTCCATTTTTTTTAAATCCTTTTTTTTTTCAATTTCATTTTTAAATCATTTTTTTCAATTTTTCAAAATAAAAGAAATTTGGTTTTGTTCTCAGATGAGTAAGAGTGGATAGAGAAAGTAACAAATATTAGATTGTGAGATTTTGATTGAATGTGGCTGAAAGAGAAAGACACAAGAAATAGATTGGTTGCAATCAAGTTGCTGAAATTAGGTTGTAATTATTGTTTTACAAATTGATCTCAATCCAATATCTGGGAATATTTCATTATCCATTTTCTATCATTAAAATAAAAAACCTATGGGAAAAAAAGCTTTGCTTAGCTTTAGTGTGATGAGAGATTGAAATTAAAAATTGCAGACAATGTTTGTTTTCTTTTCATCAACCACAACATTGTGAAGGTAATGATAAAAGGTGATGACAACAGTCTGAAAAATAGATCAGGCCTCATCCCAACTATTGTGATGGTAAAAATGATAAAGATGAGGACACCAGTCCAAAAAATAGATGTAAAATTTATCAGGCCTCATCTCACCTCTTGTGATGGTATAAATGATTAAGATGAGAGCAACAGTCCGAAAAATAGATGTAAAATCATCAAGCTTCATCTCAACTATTGTGATGGTAAAAATGATAAAGATGAGGACAACAGCCCAAAAAATATATGTACAAATATATTATTTATTATAAAATGGTAAAATTACCAAAAATTTTCAAATGGTTTTTTTATATAAGTTTACTGTTCACACAGAAAAAATATTATTTCGATTTTATATCGTATAAATGATGATGCTTATATATTAATGGGAAATTAAGTAAATTTTTTAAAAATTGAAGGAAAATTTTATTCTATTTTATTTATTTATGGTTTTGTTTTTTGGGCGGGGTGGTTGTTTTGTTTTTCGGGGTGGGGGCGTTGTTTGTTTGTTTTTCCCAAGAAATACCGGTGTTTTATAAAATGATCTATTTCTTTGAAAAAATTTTAAATTATTAAAATATTTCCTTTTAAAATATAAACAACATTTTTCATCATCTTTATTATCATCATCTCATTATGTTTTTATTACCAACAACAGCTGCAAAAATATTTAACCCTTGGTGCAAACATTTTTTTTGTCATATTTCATCCATTTTCTTTGATCTTTTATTCAGTCCAGATTTTTTTGTCTATTCTTTAACCCAGTCAAACATAGAAAACATATTGCTGAGAGTCTTAGTATCTTGTGGACAGAAGAATGTGGGAATAATGAACAAAGGAAAGTGCTTGATACTGTAGTAGAGCTATAATTTATTCAAGAAAGAAGTATAGAACCTCAAATCTATGAGATTCAGGGTTCTATACTCAATGATTGACTCCTGATTATCCAGGGGGTGAAACCCGAGAAGGGAACTTCTTTCCTGAAAATATTATTATAAATATTCACAATGAAAAATTTTACATTAAATAAAAACAAAAAAACAGGGGAGGTAACTCTGAGAGGTCACTTTTAAAAAAATTTGTAGTAATTTCTATTCCAGACTAATACAAAAATGTCCATTAAAATAACATTATTATTATCATCAGAAAAAAAATTATTATTTTTTCACTTATTATTTTGGGTTTCTTTAACACTTTCACTTCCATATGAACAATCAATACGTCCTGAGTGTTTATCAAAGAATTCCACTGGTTTAATTTTGCTATTTAATTGTCTTAATTTTTATGTAGATTCAAACTTCCTGAAATCTTATGTATTAATGGTGTTTTTTTTAATACTGGGATCATGTGTTTGTATTGAACTTAATTTTTGTTTATTTTTATTTTCAAATCAAAAAATATTTTGGCAGTAAATTAAAAGAAACTATTTGAATGAGTTCTTAAAATATTTTCTAATTCAGATGTTTCATTGGTTGGGTTAGCTACTATTTTAAGAATTTCATCCAAATTTTGATTTAAAAAATTATAATTAAATAATTCTTTGATTAGAAAATATTAATAATATCGAGTTAAAAGCTTTGATCATTATTTCATGAAACATTCAAACCTTTATTGTTTTGGGGATTTTTATTTATTTATTATTATTTCTGCTCAATGACCTAACTAACCGATAATACCACTGATGATACCCTCCAGTGCAAATACAAAAACATATATTTGAAGTGTAGGTTGTAGTGTTCTTAAATTGCATCTCTCTGAAATTTATTCTAAGATGATTGAAAACAGTCAGATTTTTATCAAGGTTTGGCCAATTCTTTTCCTTTTTAATAGTCAATTTACAAAAAAGGACTTTGGAAGGAATTGAATTCAACATAATTTTGAAAAATAGCAATAAGCCATTTCACAAAATTCCTTAGCATGTGTCTGATGAGATCAAATAAGATCTGAATAGCTGTTTGGCGCTATGTTATAAGTAGGGCTGTGACAATATTCTTTTATTTTTTTTTGCAATTTTGCCATTTCTCTTAATTCTGTAGTTATTAGTAGGGGCTCTACAAATAACCACAGAATTAAAAGTAATGGTAAAATCGCAAAATAGTCAAGTAACGACATTAAATCTTTTAGTAAAAAATATTGTCACAGCCCTAGTTATAAGTTATGCAAGATTTTGCGTTTAATCAGGCTTCAGTTTGATTTGGATATATATAAATATATATATATATATATATATTTTGCCATACTTAAAATTTTCTGAGTTGCACAGACAACGCCAGTCTATGATGCTAGTAGTATATGATATATACTCAGTCGAGCACTAAACCAAATAAGGCACAAAGCCATTTTAATGTGCTCATTTTATTTCTGGATTTTTTTAAATCCGTGTTACTCTCTCATTGAGTTGATGGGCTTCATCTTCCCGGGTTCTGAAATCAGTGTTGTTCTTCACCTAGATTAACTTCCAAGTTAATGAGCCTTATTTGTCCGAGGTAGCTGAAAATAAATGTAAATGGTTTTGACAGGGATTTGAACTTGAGTAATATGATTTAAGAGTCCAAGCTCTTAACATTCCCCCACCTTTGCTGCTAGTATATATTTGCATGTCAGTTTGTATGTTAAAGCACGACAGGCAAAGTAATTTTAAATGATGTTTTTATTGTATTTTGGTGGATTTTTTTTTCATTTTAAGAAAACGAAATGGAGATATTAAAACCATAAGGAGTTGATTTTTTTTTTTTTTTCTATTTGGACAAAAAGAAAATGGACCTTTCATTGGATATGGAAATGGCATGGAAAATTCAGATCTCACGAATCTATGAATTATTTCGACTTAAACGAAAAATTTATCCGCCTATCCACAGGGTCAGATTTTATTTTAGTCCTTACAGGTTTTTACCTGGAGGAAATCATTTTAAAAAAAATTTTCACAACTCTCCTTTGGCATTCCTCTCAAGGAGGTGCCTCAGTGACCAGGCAATTAATTCAGCCCTCCCCCTTTAAATTGAAGGGGAAGGTGTTGCCTGGGGGGGATGGCCTTCTGGAGACTGATCTAATATAAACTTCATTCTTTGCCTGTTTAAAAAGGTTAACCTTTGAAATTAAAGAACTCTCAATGTTTTTCAAAAGAAAAAATCTATAAAGAGACTTGGGACTTCATAACCAAAATAACAAAGATAAAGGCAGTTTGAATAATTCATGAAATAACGAACTAATGTCAATCTATTTTTTAAATTATTTTCTAATCATTTTTTTTATTATAAAAGTATTCAAAGACCTTAGAAAATATTTTTTTAAATCTTAGAAAATATCAAAATATTAAAATTAATATCTTAACAAAATATTTTTTCAAATTAATATCTTAGAAGATATTTAAATAAATATCTTAAAATTATTTTTAAAAATATCAATTTTAATATTTGAATATTTTCGAAAATATTAATTTTAATATTTTCTAAGATAGTAATTTAAAAATATATTTTTTCTCTCTTAGAAAATATTCAAATTAATATCTTGGACCTAGCCTCCTGAGTAGAACTAGTGCTGAATTGAATACATTGGAAGCAGTAATTATTAATTATAGATGAGAACAATGAAAAGAAAAATGTAATATAAGTGATGGAAAAAAATAAATTAATAACAAAATAATAATGATTTGGAGTGGGGTCAGATCCTTACATATATTTACTTTTTATGTTTTACTTTTTTTATCATTCTTTGTTAGGGGGATAAGATTTTTACATATATCTTTTTTTTTTTACTTTTTTTCAAATTATTCTTAGCTATTTTTTAAGATCTTGAAAGTTTGTTTATTTTATCTTGAAAGGTTTTTTTTATAAAAAGTAAACAATTTATGTTTTTTAAAGATAAGAAAGCTTGCAATTCCCATGAATGTATGTATGTAAGAGAATGGATTCAACACTCAATGTGGAAGGTATTACTATAGAAAAGATAATTTAAGAAACAAGGAAAAAAATATTTCTAAAATAGCAACTGTTATTCATAGTATTTTGCTATTTTTAATAAATATCCTTATCCAGTGGAATTGCAAGTTTTTTAAACTTTTTTTTAAATACTTTCACCAATGGAATCAAGTCTTTTCAAACAAATTCTATGTTTTACTCTATATTGATTTTTGTATTGTATTTTTTTTTTAATTCAAATTTTTTATAAATTCTGAAAAAAATTTTTTTATTCAAAATATGTCTAATTTAAAAATTTCCCTCCCACCCCTGCCAATATATTTTTTTTTTCTATAATTAATTTCCTGTTCCAAGACGACCTTCTTCAGTAAAACAATTTCCTAATTACAACACTATGTCTACCACACCAGATGGTAAACTATGTATAGATAGATGTGTATATATATATATTATGCTTGACACACACACCGTTTGTATTTTTGTGTGTGAGTGTGTGAAATCCTTGGCTGTGATTGCTATGAAACAGGGTCAAACACAAGAAATATTGAATAGAAAGAAAGTTAAACAATATGGACATTTTAAGCACATTGTCAATCATTCCAAAAAAATAATGATGTAATAATATTCATCCAATTCGAGTACACTGTATGTGGATTTTTGTAAATAATCATTAATATTTCATTGGGTTTTTTTGTGTTTATTATTATTATCATAGGTTCTCACACTGTTTACTATCAGAGGTTTGATGCTGTTAGTAACCAGTGGCCTTCTTATTCTTATTATTATTATTTTCATTGATTTGTACAAGGTGGGTCCAAAATGACTCACCAAAGAGAAAGCAAGAAAAACAAATTTAATCAACACATTTTTTGGTATGATGTATTTTAATTGCCAAAATATATTAGGTTGGCAATTAAGTTCCTGCCATTTTGTTTAAATTTATACTCACCCCCCATCTTTCTCTCTTTCCACTTCTCTTTCTTTTTTCTGAAACACTGAAACACATATGCATACACACACACTCTCAATAATTCTGTATTACACACACTCCTTTCCTTTTTTTTCCTGACTCTCTTATTCTCCCTCACACACACACACTCTCTTTCTCTCTCCTTTCCTACTCACATGCTCTCTCTCTCTCTCTCACTCACTCCCTCTTTCTGTATTAACCTTTCTCTTTTTCTCTTGAAATAAAAACTAGCAGTAATAGATTTAAACAAAACAGCAAAAACTTCATTTTCAACCTAATATATTGCCAGAGATATCTGAGATTTTTGGCAATATATATTTTGGCTATTACAGTACACTATACAATTTTTTCATAGGTCAGTAACTTTTGGCTCATTCTAAACATTTATTATTTATTTGTTTTTTTTTTACTTTTTTTTTCTTTTTAATTTCTCGATTAAACCAAAGCAAAAAAGACAAACTGATTATACAAAACCCTCTCTGAAAAGTTTGGTGAATGTAGTGCCCAAAACCAACTAGTCCAACTTTACACTACTCACCTTTCAAATGTTGCTTTTTAGGTGTATTCAGGTCTGTTTTGAACAAATATCAGGTTTAAAATTGTCGCTGATAAATAGTTTTCATGGTATTAAGACTTTTAATACCCACTTTTACTAATGGTTTTCAATGGCCATTTATATTGTTTGTTTTGACTAAGCCTAATCTCTACCTAAACCCTAATACCAACCCTAAATCCAATCCAAAGCAGACCCGAATACCCCTAAAAATCAACATTGTATAGGTGAGTGTTAAGTTGGACAAGTTGACATTGTGGACTACATTCAACAAAATTTCTCTCCTTTTAGTATTTTTTTAACAAATTTTTTATATTAAATTTTCACTTATTAGTGTGGACCACCAAATTTTTTTTTTTTTTTTCCTCTTTGTTTTTTTTTTAGGGAGAGAGGCGAGGTCCTTTATACCTTTTCTCCTATTTCTCTATCTCTCAAATGAAATTTAAAAAATAGTACATATTGATATGATGTTACCTATTTTTAAATAATTCAGTATTCCGTCATTATTTCTAAACCTGTGTTTGCAGCTTCTGATTTAAGAAAAAAAAAATTTTTAATGAAAAGGACTGATACTAAAAACCTGACCAGCTATACACATAAGAATTCAAAATCTACTCTATAAATATTGGACCACATCTCTTAGAGGAAGAGGAAGTCCCACAGTGCTGTGGATAAGTGCTCTGACTTTGGAATCATAGTATGTGAGTTCAAATCCCAATTGTTTTGTTCCATTCACATTTGAGGTTAAATACCATTGGGAAACTATGGGTTGAATAGTGCAACTGATGTTATCCAAAGAATGGAGTTGACAAAGCAAAGATATTTACTTGAAACTTTTATAGTAATTAGGATTTAGACTATACATTAGTTTTTTTTTTGGTTTTATTTTTTTAATATCATTTTTGATAAAAGATATAATTGTCTGGAGAAAAGTGTTTACATTTCTAAAAAAAAAAAAAAATCAAGTGCTTCTAAAACTCTAAAATAGTTTGATAAAGTTAAATAAAAGGAAAGTGTATTCTTAAAATGCCACAAGGGAAATAACGCAATATTTTATTTTAAGAGTTATCCCCCTTAAGGCTAATTTCATAAGTATCTCAAATTTTTTCTTTTCCACTGAACAGGTAGAGTCTTGGATTCCCCAATACAGGGGCAGACTGAGAGTGTTCTGGGCCCTTGGTCAGAAAATACAATGGGCCCTTTTCGTCCATTTTTAAAAGTTAAATGTCACATGTAGAGGCTGTGCAGCAGGGGATCTGTGCATATAGGCTTAACTATGTATGGTAGTCAGCTACAGCCATTGGACACACATTATGATGTGCAGGCAAAGCGGAATGGCCCGAGTCAAAATGTATATATTAGAATGTATAACAAGAATATCTTTGATGATTTTATTTGCAGCCAGGCGGGCCCCTTTGCAGTGGCAGGCCTTTGGACAGGGTCCGATAGATCGATGGCTCAGTCTGCCCCTGCCCCAATATATACCACGAACAGGGTCGGATCATTCCTTTTAGGGTCCCTAAGCACTTAGGACTTTTCATGCCCCATGTGTGTCACTCAAAATATAAATATAATAAACCACACAAGATATTATCCATCAAAGTGAATTAAACTAATAGTAAGAAAGAAAACCATTTTTACTTATATTATTGATTTCTTTAAACTGCAAAGTCTTTGCCCAAATCCTAAAAACTAATCTTACGTAACATCCTGGCTTGTATATTACATAATAAAGCATACAAAATTTATTTCCACTGGATCAGTATCGCGGTCTGAGTCATCTGACCAACTTAAATTATTTCATTAAACACTGAGGACCATTGAAAATTCGGCTGTGAAAAGTTTTGTGGTGCTCCCACTTCCTTTAGTGCCCTAAGCACGTGCTTAATTTGCTTAATGGTTAATCCAGGCCTGAAAACAAACTTCTCTTGGCATAAGACAGATTCACTTGTGAAATTTGAGGAAAATAGGATTTTGTATTTGTTAGTTTTTAAAATACATACGCATACATGCATACAAATATTGACAGACAGTTTTATATATCAATAGATAAGTTAAAATACTATATTTACTTATAAAAAAGATTTGCAATTTAATATCAATTAATAAATTAATATTAAAACCTGCTACAAAAATATTTAAATTATTTAAATAATCATTTTAAAGCATGAAAAAAATACGAGCAAATCATGGGCCACTGCAGTCTCTGTGTATAACTATCACAAACATACTATTTGAAAATGCATTTGTGTACACAAAAGACCATGTTCAACATATGTATTATTGGGTTATAATTCTTGGTTATTTCTACACAAACCCATTTAATAGTCATTAAAAACGAACAATTCTAAATTTTCTAAAAAAAGCAAACAACTCTAAACAATCCATTAAAAAGTGAATGACTCTAAATAGTCTTTTAAAAATAAACGATTCTAAACAGTCCTTAAGAAGCAAATGACTCTTAATAGTTCTTTCAAAGTTATTCATTAAAACTTATTTCATTGGCTTGAATTAAGTTTTTTTACAGCCACAACCTGCTTTCCAAGATTATTAAATTTTTCAGAACCAATCTTATTTGGAAGACTTGCAACAATTCAATGTGAAACTCAAACTGGAATAAAATGCAAATATTATAAAACAAAAAAGCTCAGACAAATTGATGAACTGATGAGACCATTATTTGTATCAAATCCAAAATAAATTTGCCCAACATTATATTGAAAATAAAAAATAAATGAATAAAAAAGCAATTAAAATCAGTTTCAAATCTTGATATTACATAAAGTATTTTCTTGCATGTAATCTGAGATATTTTCAGAGATTCGAACTACAGATTAAATCATGGCTTATGTGATGTTTTAAATTCTTTTTAAAGTGATTTGTGATGTATACTTTCTCTTAAAATTCAAACAGACTTTACTCACTTTGATAAATATATATGTAAATATTAAAAACTGAATACAAATATGGACAAATTTTATATATTATTATTATTATTCCTGATTCTAGCTTATAAGCTCATAAAAGAACATAATATAGATAGGAGTTTACATTAAATAAAAAATACTGCATCACAATACCAATACATGATTTAAAAAAACAAAGCAAATATACATTTTTTTTTGCCTGATAATTTAAAACATAATAATTGGTTGAAAATACTACTTTCATGTAGTGAAACATTTCCGGAAATTATTAACATCTTTCTAATCAAATCTTTTTAAAACTAGTTTTAATGCACAACAAATACTCATGTATATATATACATACATATATATATGTGTGTGTGTGTTTGTGTATATATATATAAGACAAACAGGAAAAATATTGGATGTCTACTGTTTCCTATTTGTCTTCTTATTTCCTATTTATATTGTCTGAAAACATTAATTTCCTACATTTTATAGGTGTGTGTTATGACTGCGACCCTGGGTTTCTGCAAACCGACTGCCTGAAGAAGCACATCGGTGAAGAAACCCCGGGTCGCA
>JAYKTE010444430.1:0-10332 GCA_036873565.1 Xipholeptos notoides | reverse complement strand
TTTTTTAAATGGTTAGTATTTCGTAGTTCATTTCTTAAGCAGGCCAACCAAAGTGTAAGTGTAAAGTGTACCTTTAATCCACTCCACTAGAAGTCCAAATTCTACATAAAACTGTGGAAGAGGCGTGAGGCGAGGCAGGCGTAGGCGATGCGTATGAAAGATTATATCTATGTCTCTATTTGTGGGAGAATGTGTCCATGCGTAGTTTCTTTTTTTTTTTTTTTTCAAACTCAAGAATTCCAAATCAAACTATTTCCAAATTTTAGCAGTAAACCCATCATATTTCTTTTGAGGTTGTTGTTACAGTTCCAATACTTTCGCAAAATAATAAGAAGCAGAAAAAAAAAAAAAAATTTATAAGGGAGATCACTCCGAAGAAAAAATATTGAGTTATTTTTCTTGAATGATTAATTTATTTTAAAAACTTTTCCATGTAGGAGGCAATTCTTACAAATATCAAGTTGTTTGCCTAGACATCATCAATCTTTTTTATACTTGAATAGATATATAATTTTTATGTAAATCTAAGTACAACAATTAAATATTTGGGTCAAATTCCATTTATTTGAATGTGATTGTTTTGTAATTTAATTTAGACAGATAGGTACTTCTTTTCTTTGTTTTCTCTACATATTAAAATCCCTGAGATGAGAGTTGATTATTCAATTTTCAGACTATTGTTTTCGTCTTTATTATCTTCACAAAATCAGCATTCTTAATATGAAGCTTAATTATTCGTCTATCCAGTTTTTTAACTGTTATTCTCATCCTCATTATTATCTCCCTAAGATTAGAATCCTTGAGATGAGACTTTGTTATTTTTCTATCTAGTTTTCAGACTGTTGTTCTTGTCTTCTTCTGTAACATAGGGGTCAGAGAGAAATCTTCTCGAGAGTCCAGAGTTTATGAAAGTTCTTTTATTTAATGAATTGTCAGTAAGGCGACCATGTTATGGAGCACTTCAGACAGGGCCACAAATCTCTTTGTCCAGGCTTGAGGTGCACTTATGGGCCTTGTCTTAAAATATAAGTCTTACCTTACAGATCAATTATATTCTCATATTCTCCAACTTCTCGTTCTGAGGATGGTTGTCTTCATATGTACTCTTTGCTTTCAGAGGGAAAACTGGGCCTTTAGTTAAAAACAAAATTAAGAAGTGACATATATGCATGTTGGTGTGTTTGTTGTTTGTTTGTGTTTTATGGCATATGAACCTTTTTATGTCAATTTACTGTAGTTCTATTAAATAGTTTTAGAGCCTGAAAATACCAAACAGGCAGGTTGACTTGATACCAAGGATAGGCAGTCACACTTCAGAATTCTAACATGAAAGTTGGAATCCCAGTCCTTCCGTGCACGTTGACATTTGAACTATACCCTTGGGAAAGGTATGAATCCCCACATTCTCTTCCATCCAGTTATGGGTTAAATTGTGTATATTTTGTTCTTCAAAAATATAAGTGTGGAAAAAATAACGTTTACCAAAAATGATTGTTCTTGGCCTAAAATGGTTGATATGCCATAAAACACAAACAAACAATACGTGTGAACAAAAAAAAATAATTGTTCTCAGCATCAAATGACATGAAAAGGTTGATATGCCATAAAACACAAGCAAACAACAAGCACACCAACATGCATGTTGTCTGTACAAATAATTAACGTATTGTATGCTTGTACAATATGCTCTCTTAGTGACAAGCAAAGCAAGTAAGACACCTAGGAAAAGGACATTCTGATATAAGACCTGCACTCCATTTGGCTAATCAGTCATATTGCTTTGCTTTGCTACCTATCTATCTATCTGTGCATATATATATATATATATATACATAAGCACACGAACACACATATATATATTTGGTAGAAGCCTTCAGTATGTTGCAGGGGCGCAAGTTGTATTTTATGAGTAGAGAGCTGCAAGGCGCATTCTTTGGGGTCGCAGTGTTGCACAGCACTGATTATAACCTTGTATTTATATAACATTCAAAACATTCACATGCAACAAAAATAAACTTTTGTGTAAAAGGAGAAATTAAAATGTAAAAACAAAGGTTTTCATTTGCTTTCACATTGTCCATATACTTTGAAACATCATTTTGAAAAATAATTATTTTCATACATTATTTGAAGAAGCCCTAAATGATTGAAAGGTGACATAAAATAAAAATAAATTGAGCTGTTTTTCATTGTCTTCAAGACATTTATTCTGTTTTGCCAGAAAACATTTTATTTCAATTATTTGTGTTAAATCTTTAAAAAAATTATTTCAATGGTTTAAAGTAGTTAAAAGTCACATAAATCAGACCAAGAGAATGCAAAGTAAATAAACATTCAAACAATACTTCTCTTTGTAACTTGACGCTTATGTATAGTAAAGAGAGAATACTCAAATATTTCTAAATGTAGTTACCTCCCTTATACTTTAATTGGGGGTAATTTATTTTTATGAAAATTACTTATATGATTTAAATATGAACCAAGCTCAATCAAAAATAATGTCATAATGAATTACAAATCTAAAAATTCCAAGTATGTCTGAAAGGTAGAAATATTTTCCAGTAATTTCTTATACCAGATTAACTGCTAGTCAAAAAAATAGGAACCATTGCAGGAATTTAGAATTAAACCTGACAACAATGGTTTCCAATCTTCAATGTCACAAACACATGCCAGCTACAAGCCAGAAATATTTTTTCCATAAAAATAATACTAAACTAAAGACGAAAACTAAACCTAGTTTAAAATAAATATTAAATCAAGTTTACTTTTTTTTATTTTCAAATGACATTTCTTCTATAATAAAATATTCATTGTATTTTAAATTTTGTATATAAAAGTAAAAGATTTTATTAATGATTTATTAATGCATAATTATTACATTACAGTTTAGAATAGGTTACATAAAAAATTCAACAATTTTATGTACATTTAACAATAGGCATAAAATTAGATGAGAAATAAGGGAAACAATTTTATATGTAGTTTTTGTTGAGATGAAAATGTTGGATTATTTATTTAAATGATATATAATATATACAAAATTTTAAAAGAAAGTATCAAAATTTTAAGAAAAATGATTTTATTTATAAATATGAAAAGATCTTAAGCTGTTTGTTTATTGCATGATTATTAAGTACAAAACTGAATACTAAGAATTAAAAAATCTGTAAATTGAGAAAACAGAATGATCACCTAGATCAAGGCTTTCCAAACTCTAGCCCGCCACATCATTTCATTTTTCCAGCCAAACTAATCTTTGTATTGTGGACTTGAAAAAATAATTATTGTATAATTTTTGTACGGCTGTAGCTTTGTGTCCATTTTTGGTACAACATACTTGTTTTAACAAGCATTTTCCCCAATGAAGTATGTGAATTCTAACTATTGAGAAAATTTATCTGATGATTATTTGAAATCAATTCTTACAATTGGCTCATCTAACCTGATTTTAATAAAAATTTTAAGTCAAAATGATCGTATCATTTGTCACACTAATTTGGTTGTATAAAACTAAAAACAAGAATCTATTTAGTTTACCATGATTTTTTTCAACATGTTTTTAATTTTTCTATGTTTATACTCTAATATTTGAGGAAATTAAACAACTGGCCTTGATTTGATTTTTTTTTTTTTTTTTATGCCTTGGCCCACATAAATGTGGAAAATATATAATGTGACCCTTACATTGAAAAGTTTGGAGACCCCTGATCTAGATTCTGAAACATTAAGACAGTCTAAAATATTTGTCACTTCTAGAGTGATTGATATGGGCAGTTTTTTTCTAATACTTTTTTAGTTGTTTACTGAACTTAAACTAAGTTTTAAATCAATTATTATTGCTTTAAAACATGAACAAACTTGATTTTTTTAAGAATCATAATTTTACTATTTATTTTTAATAACAGAATTCAACACAATGACTAAACTGCAGCAATGTGTTAAATAGCTCAGTGTTGCTCACACAACTCAGAAAATTTTAAATATGGCCAAAAATACATATGTTTTTAAATCAAATTATAATGTTATAATTCATCGCATAATCTTGTATAATTTATAACATAGTGCCAGACAGCTGTTTCGATCTTATTGGATTTCATCAGTGACACACAATGTTGTAAACATTCCAAACCATATGGGATATGAAACGGCAAACCAAGTGGTGTGACACACTAAAGACTGGCTGATGACACAGTTATGCATTCATAATGGCAATTTTTATGGTATTACTCTTAATAATAGCCATGCTCTTCTTTCTAGAAGCTGAATTTTTTTATCGATTTCAAGAAAATTGTTTCAGCCATTTCAGAGTCCATAGGAAACGAACATATAAACACAGGCAGACCAAGTTCCAGTTATTAATAAGTTTAGATTAGATGAATAGCAAATTTTTTAAAAATCAAATTTGACTGAAATAATCTGCTGTCTCATCTCATTCTTTTGATATAGAAATCAATTAAATCCAAAGAATGAAATGAGTCAGCAGATTATTTCAGTCAAATTTGATTTTTAAAAGATTTGCAATTCATGATTGCATATAAAAAAAAGAGCCTGGCCACAAGAGCATATTCCAGACAAACAAACACCCCTGCTAGTAGGATCACTATGAGGCACCAGCCTTACCAACTGACTATCTGCATGGGGCTAACAACCCTCATAAGAGAAAATCTTTTTCTCGTAGTGAAACTTATTTTGCAAAAACACAGACAATATTGGCAGTGCTGACAGAGACTGGTATGGCTGGTCAGAAGAATCTAAATTGATTAATTATTTCTATTTAATCAAATACTATTTAGTAAGCATACTTCATAATGGCTCTTCATTATACCCTGGTGTCTTCAAAAGCTTTCTTTTGGTCATTTAATACTGGTACATTACATTGTAACCAGAAGAGACATTAAAACTTTAGTTAACATTTTGGATACATTGCATAAATTCAAGAATTTCAGAAATTGCTTGTAGCATCCATGTTCAATTTTATTTCTATCATATTTCTAAAGTATCTATGGTTTTCATTCCTATTAATGATGCTGAATTAATAGTTACTAGCAGAATAGCCAAGCTTTGCACGTGCAACTCAGAAAATTGTACGTTACACCAAAAATGAGAAAAAACACTCACCATTTTTGATGCAGCAACTGCCTTTTTCAAGTGAATTTAATGATTGAACACTTAAAATGTGCACAGAAAAAATGTCTATTAACAAGCAAATTGTCAGAAGGAAAACATATTCGTAAGTGGGCAAATTCAATAAAAATGCTTCAACTAAAAGTAGTGTTCAGCAAAGATTCAACGATAACTTCCAAACCATACAGTGCATTTTCACAATCGACCACTCATATCAATCATTATTTCTTTACACCAGTGTGTGAATTTTAATAATAATCAAAGGTGGTTTAGGTATCTTTTTGGGCGAAAAAGTGAAAAAAAAATGGACTATCCATAAGAAGGGAGAGAACAAAATGACCTTGAGGCAAAAAATAGGCATTGACCAGGTTTAACTATTGATTTATGCTGATAGATGGCCGCAAAAACAGTTGCTACACTACTGAAAGCCAGATGATTATCTGTAAAAACAAGGTTCACCCTTTTTAGCACTATTTTTCATAATCTTTACTGCAGCTCTAGGCAGGCACTAGAAATGACTAAGTAACTATTTTCTAAGGCACATCAGCTTTTTAAATTTTTATTAAAACTTATCAAGATGGCAAAAGATCAAATTTCATATTTAAAATTTAGTACAAACTGTTTCCTTGGTATCAATGAATTGAAGAAGAAAGAGTTTATATCATTGGAAATTATTCAAAATATTTAATCAAAAATACAAAATAAAAGATGAGAAGTGTGGCGGAGTCTCAAAAAAAATAGAAAAAAAATGGAAATTTTATTTTTTTATTAAAAAAAAACCTGGATTTAAAAACGAGAAAGCAAATGATGCATTTTTTTGTCCAGTTTTGTGCTTGTTAATCATGCAATAGCAATTTTGATAAATACATCAAAGAAAAGAAATATGACACTATAAAAGAAATAGAACCTGAAAACAATAAGGACCAAATCCGAAAAAAACTACCAATTTTTTAAAATTTGATATTTAATTATAAAAGGGCTTTGAATATAATACCTATGATTTTTAAAGTGATAAGAGGAACTATCGCGAGAATAGTCATGATAATGGATGCTCGATACTAATAGAGACCAATATCATTTCAAGTTAAATTTGGGATTAATCAAGGTCAATTTTGGGATGTGCAAGTTCATAACAAAATAGCCAAGATCAAAATGGAATAATCAAATTCTAAATGGATTTGAAGCAAAATCAAAATAGAATAGTCAAATTTAAATTTAGACTTTGCAAATTCATAATGTTCTGCTGCTTGTCAGTTATTAATCAACAATTTTAAACAGAAATTGGTTCCATAAATAAGATTTGGTTTTTGTTGTTTCCAGTCAATTCCACAATAACCATATTTCATTTTATTGATTTAGGTAGTCATATTGTGATGCAGTATAAAGATTCTTAAATAGATATAATAATAATAATAATAATAATAATAATAATAATAATAATAATAATAATAATAATAAAGATAAAAATTAGAATTTAATAGAAACATTTTCAGAAAGACTTGCAGTCTAAAAAGAGAAAATTTGTAAAGTTTTTTTTTATTTACTGGTCTATCGATATCATTCATAGACACAATAATGATAATGGATGACCAGTCATTTTTTTTTTACCTGATAAGTAAAGTAGAAATACAAAATAGCATTAACATTTTTTTAAAAAATTCAAGAATCAAAAGTTGTCTCAAAGGTTACTATTTTGAAAATTAATAGCAGCGGGGGGAGAAAAATATTTTAAGCCATGATATAATTTCTTTCAAAGTATAAGTTACAAAAGAATTGATATTATTCATTAATATTTTCAAGGTTTTTATGAGCAACTTTTTGCTTTGCATTGGTCACAATTAGAAGAACTCTGTTTTTGAAGATCGTTATTCAATTCTCCAAATCTGGCACGAAAGATTTTCCGTAGAATGGAATATCATGCTATCATCGCACACAATTATCATAACCAATATTTACTCAGTTTTAGGATGTGTTATAGAGTACTACAGCAGTTGAATTAATCAAATAGATTTTTGTACTATAATTAAATATGAAATATATAATCTGTAAAATGAGGGATTCAGTCAAAGTTAAGAATTGTATCCCTGTGTATGAAATAAATTGACAGTATGGATATTGAACAATTTGTTTGTGTTCTATGGCATATCAACCTTTTTTAGATCATTTAATGCCAAGAACAATCATTTTTTTATAAACATTCTTTTGTCCACATATAATTTTCTGAATATAACTGGAGAGAAAGTAGGGATTCATACCATTCCCAAGGGTATTATCCAAAGAAATATTTTTGTTTTGTAATTTATTATTTTGTAGAGAAAGATTGATAAAAAAATTTAGCCAGAACAATGACTACGCATACAGATATTAAGTTCAGCAAATCACATTCATACAATGGCATGCCAAGTTAAAATATTACTGAATAAGTTGTGCTCAGATTTGGACTTTGATAAATTGGGTTTGGTATGTTTTGACAGACAGATGATTTGGCATCAAATAAGCATTTTATTGTTATAGTCCAAGTTTTGTTTACATTTTTAAAATTAATTAAGTAAACTAATTGTTTAAAATAAAAAAAAAGGACTTGTTGAATATTTTATTTTCTAAAAAATATTTGAATATTTAGTTATAAATTTCAAGTTTCATTTAAACTTTTTTTATTCTTTTTTAAACATGAAAAAATACTTATGAATTAATGAATTAATTAAAAGAATGAAAAAATACAAAATTTATTTTTTAGTCAATTAGCCAAATCAGCCATGCCGAAAAATCCCATTCCCTGATAAACAAGATGTTGGTAAAAAATACTAAGGTAGACTGAATTTGTAACTTTTATCAAAAAATTAATCTAAGTATATGGTTTTGATTATGTAATGAAAACAGTCTAACACTGTGATTTGAATAAGAGGTTTGTTTCCAATCTAACAAGATAGAATAATAATCTGTAGGATCTAAATAAAGTTATCAATCATTGTGCCATAAACACTGATATGTAATATCAAAGTGAATATAACAATCAATATGAGAATAGTAGTTTGAATAATATAAACATCCATCATGTATCATTATTTCATAAAAAGGTAATGTTAGAGATTTTTAGTCAGGCCGGTTTTCCAGCCTGTCAGGTTCAAAGGGTTAATAATTCTACCATATTAAGACTTTTACTCAAAATAGATATATTTCATTGCATTATACTTTTTTTTCCCTAATCTCCCATTATTTGTCAAAATAGATAGCAACCTTTGAGACATTTCATTAGGGTTTTGTTCTATAGGAACTTTTTGTTAACAGCTAAGAAACAAGGCTCTCAAATAAATGTCACTATCATCCCACAAAAAACAATTCTAAATTGTCACAATGTATTCTTTTTCAGAGATTGATTTGTTTTACAGCATATCAACATTTTAGTCATTTAATGCCGAGAATAATCATTTTTATCAAGCATCTTTTTTGTCGTCACATTATTTCATCCATAACTAGAGGGAGTGTGGGGATTCATGCTTTTCCCAGGGGTATTAGCCTAAATGTGGGCATAAAGGAGCTACTGGGATTCGAACTCGCATATAACAATTCCAAAGTCTGAGTGTTATTACACTGTCCCAAGCGAACTTCCCCATATTCTTTTTAATCCCTTTTTTAAAAATTTTTAATCAACTACCTCTATAAAAGTGACCTTGTGTCTGTGAATGGCCTCTACCAAACTACTTTGCCAATTTTTGGTCTAGAGACATGAAATTTGATATATGGGGTATTTGGACCTGTGGAACAAATTTGATTTGGTTTTGAGCTGGAAAAATATCTGCTAGGGAATCAAACTTAAAAAACAATTGGATCATTGCAAGCCCCTAGTGTGGCGGCTATATTGATCATTGAGGTATCAATATAATTAGTTTATTAAAATAATTTTTGATTTTCATAAAATGACAGCAGATTTCTTAGAAAATTGTTTTCATTGTTTTTATACATCTAAAAACAAGATGAATCAATTTATGACATCTGAGGAACACTGAAGGGTGATTTAGTTGAAACATTGTGAGATAGAAAACAATAAGGATGAGGACAATAGTTCAAATAATACTTGTAGAAACCATCTAATCTCTTTTAAAAGCACATTGTTCTTTAATCCCAAGCCTCAAGTTTTGTGCTGTGAACTTTATCTTTCAGAAATCCCCAACAGAAAGAAATCCATGGGTGTCAAATTTATAAGGAAATTTTACACTTCCTCTAATAACTAGGGCTGTGACAAGAATATTCTTTAATAAAAGGATATTGTAACAGCCCTAGTGACAACTACCATTCTAGTGGAAATAAAGCAAAATCAACATGTGTAAAAGTTATTTTGGAATACTCTGTATATTCATGTCCACACTTAAAACAGGTCTCTACATTGCGAATGAAATAGTCGCATTTGCGAGGGATTTTTCCAAGTGGTGACTAAAAATAATAAAATGATTATCTTTTGGTGACTGTTTTTTTCCAACAATTTTTCAATACTAAGTGAAAAACATCTTTTCAACCATTTTTTTTTTAAATTGAGCAAAGTCAAATTATTTAAACAATAAAATGTTTAATAGAATAGAAAATAGAAATAGAATAATATACTGTTTTTTAACAAGGCTAAAGAAATTCAACAAGATAAAGTAGTTCAAAGTGAAATGGATTATCCTTTTAAACTGTAACTAAGTTTCAAATTATTACTGTATTCATAACATTAGAGTGAAATATCATTTCATGGGTTTGGCTAATAACTGAGAATGTTTAGTTGTCAAAGGTAAAGTAAAAGTAAATTTGTCCATAGAGCCCTGTAAAAGTATTTTTCTTCCCATCAACTCTCCTTCTCAATGATGAAAGTTCAAAATAAAATAGATCAACTCAGATATTCATTAGTTGCTCTACAACCAAGTCTCTGATAATCATTAGTGGCTTAAAATTAAAAAATGAGAAAAACTGTGAACCATTCGGTTGGTAATGATTTTATACGTTACTAGACAACCCGTGACCCGTTGGGTCAATCTTTGTTTTATGTATTGTTTTTCACCCTTATTACAGAAATCTATAGGGTTGCCATACCGGCCCAACACAAATTATTGTACGTTGCTTGCCAGATATGGTATCCGACTTGAAATTATGATACACACTTAACATGCACTTTTAAAGAAAATTATTTTAATATTTTTTATACAAAAAATAAAACTTTTTTTAAAATAA
>JAYKTE010444319.1:0-10332 GCA_036873565.1 Xipholeptos notoides | reverse complement strand
CATCTCTTAGCCTTTTTGCCATAACAAGGCCCACAAGGAAGACTGCAAGGCAGCAGTAGGATTTGGAGTCAGAGTTCTCATCTCTTAGCCTTTCTGCCGAAACAAGGCCCACAAGGCAGTGGTGTTTGCCCATGGTTTAACTGCACTCCCAGGTACTAACCTGGGTATTTATTTCCACGTCCCGGCGCAATACATGCCTATATATATAAGTATGTATTCACTTTTGGATGAACACATTCTAAAAAGGTATAATCATTGCTTAAAGCAATTGAATAAATGGCAATACTAAAATCTTTTTAGCAATTCATTCATAAAAACTATAAAACTTGATACGTATATCTTTAAATAAATGAAAATTTATTACTCATTTCTTCCTGTCACAAATGTTGATAATTATCTTGAAGTTTCAGTGAAAGTCTTTGATTAGCACTATGTAACCTTTATAGATTTACTTTTTTTTTATTTGCTGTTATTCTTTCGCAGTAGGTGGTTGGGCAGGATGATGATACCTTCTCTGAAGATACCCCAACCCCATAAAGAGTTAATTTTGCATCAGGCCTTATCTCCTCACCATATGGGTAAGTGGAATTTTCAGTCAACATTATGATTTATGTCTTTCCGCCATATGCAGGTAGACCAAGCTTTGCTATGCATAATAGTGATTCTGCACTAAAGGGCAGTACGTACAACTACAACTCAAAAATTCAATTGATGGAAGGTGGCCAAAACTAGTGAAGAGTCCTTTGAAAAATAGAATTTTCCAGAGTACTCTAAAACAAGGCTCTACATTGCGAGTGAATCACTCACATTTGCGATTTATTTTTTTAAGTGGCAACTAAAAATGATAAAACACTTATCCTTTGGCGACTGTTATTTTTACTGACAATCTTTCAAGTAATGAGCGAAAAAATGTATTTTCAACCCTTTTTAATATAAAACGGACAAAATGAAATTATTTAAACAATGAAAGGTTTAATAGAAGAGAAAATAGAACAAAATGAAAGAAATTATTTAAACAATGAAAGGTTTAATAGAAGAGAAAATAGAACAAAATGAAATTATTTAAACAATGAAAGGTTTAATAGAAGAGAAAATAGAACAATTGGAGTCTGTCTGTAATTTGTGTTTTCTTTGGATAAAAATAAAAAGAATATAATAAAAAAAAAAAGGACAACTATTTTTCAGACTGCTGTCCTCATCCTTATTGTTATCTTCACAAAGTTTTAGCCAATGAATCCTGTGGCCATCTTTAGGGGAAGACGGCAGAAGGGTTAATCAGCTGAAACGTTGTGAAGATAACTATGACGAGGATGAAGACAGCAGTCTGAAAAATGGTTGTACAAGTTATCAAATCTCATCCCAAGGATTCCGAAAAACCATAATAAAAAAGAATTAAAAAAATATATATATATTTAAAAAATCTAAAATGTATAGGCCAAAACATGGTGAGGCAACAACTATGGAAGGCAGTAATTACTGGGGATACAGTTACCAGATTCAGCATTCCTATCTAGTCACGGTTAATCACCTGAAGAAGGCCAGGGAACGAGTTGGCCAAAAAATGATGAAATATTAATTATGAAATTATCAGGTTGATAATATACCTATAAAGATGAGGACAACAGTCCGCTAATAAAATCAATACTAGGTTATCTCATCTCAGTAAATTCCAAATAAACATCATTATTCATGAAAAAATAGGACAGGGCTCTACATTGCGAGTGAATCACTTGCATTTGCGAGTGACTTTTCCAAATGGTGACTAAAAATAATAAAACAATTATCTTTTGCCGACTGTTTTTTTTCACTGACAATCTTTCAAATACTGAGTGAAAAAAATGTCTATTCAACCTTTTTTAATATAAAACTAACAAAGTGAAATTATTCCAATAATGAAAGGTTTAATAGAAGAGAAAATAGAACAATGTACTCTATACCAATAATATTGGATTATTCATAAGATTAGAGTGAAATGACATTTGATGGGTTTGGCTAGTAACTTTTTTATTATGGCTAGTAAATGAAAATATTTAGTTGTCAAAGATCAACTAAAATTAAAAATGTTTGTAGAGCCCTGGAGTATGATTCCTAGCATATTATGCATTCAGCGGGGTCTTTAATATTCAGAATGAAAAATGTGTATGGCCTATAAAGATAAGAAATAAAATCTTTGCCTTCACAACATTTTTTAAACCCAAAACCCCTTTTTAAGAGTGAGCTTAATTGTTAGAAGTATTGTTGTTCTGACAAACATAACTCCAGCCATTTGGTAATAGTATTATTAATCAAAAATTAAGTCTATAAAGAGGACTTCAAGACTTCCATCATTATGTTAAAACATTTAAAGGGTTCTTTGCAACTGCATCAACCTTTCCATTTCTGAAAAAAAAGTGACCAGTAGAAATTAAAATTTTATGGAAAGAAGATAAAAAAGTAATTATTTGGATAATGAAAATAATTCCAACTTTTGCTTTTTAATGATTCAAGTACTGACAATGAGTTAGAAAATAAAACAAATCCATTACTATTCATTAAAATTAGAAATGAGACCTAAAGTTAAATTTATGGTTGTTTGTAGCTTTGTCTCTAAAAATTTAGTATCCTTGACAGGTAGTTAAGAGTTGGAATATTGTTTTAAAGCATATTAATTACTTATAATCATTTGATGATCCTAAACACTTTTTTAAGCATAAATTTTTGTAAACAAATTGTTAAAATAGTAATCCTTATGGTATTTAACCCCATTTGATTGCTAGGTTCAAGGGAAAGCAACCAGTTGTCAACAACTTGGAACACTGCGATGATGGCTGCTATCAATACACAACTAATAAAAACAGCAATGATTTAGATTCTTTAAGAAAAAGAATTACATTTCGAAAAAATACTTTGGACAAACCAAAAAACCTAAGTGTGTGTGTGTGTGTGTGTGTGTGTGTGTGTGTGTGTGTGTGTGTATGTGTGTGTATGTGTTTGTGTAACACTAAATCCCTATTTTTGGCTTTATGAAATCTTAGAAAGACTGCCAGGATTGAAAAGGTCTGCAATTGCAGATGTTTATTCAAAGGAATCAATATTAGAATAATCTTACTTGCCATCTGTTGACATTTCAAGAATATTCTTCCTAAATGTCAATCAGCAGGTTAAAAATAAAAAATAAATTTAATTTTTATTCTTAATTTGACAAGTAAAAAAAAGAGAACTGTAAAGTTCTATTATCATTGAAGAAAAAAAAATTTAAAGCCTGTCAAATATTATCATTATTACTAAGATGTCTCTTTAAATATCAAACACAACAGGTTCAAGTGATTTTAAAAACTAATGACTTTGCTACAGAGTGGCCCAAGAGATTTGTAAATAATTATTTCATTTATGACCAAGAGGAAGAGGGTTTCTTCTATAAAATTCCACAGGTGGTGGTAGGTAGGTGCTTTGAGAATAAATTATCAAGAAATACAACACCCAAAATGGTTAAATTGTTTTAATATAAATCAAGGGCAAATTATCAAAACCTAAACAGCTTTCAGTGATTTTCAGGCCACTCATCATTTGTAACAAAACATTATTTACATACATTAATCTATTTAAAAAACTTTTCACATCTTTATATTAAATTCATTTTTTTTTTTTTTTTGATTTTGTATAAAAATGAGAGCTATATCAACTTGTATCAATAAAAAATATATTTAATCATCATTAAAGTGTGGATTGAAATGTTCAATGCTTTACAGCTGATATTCTGTATCACATTAATTTTAACTAACATATTTTTAACGTACATACAGGATCCCCCACCCTGGTGCTTAGACCCTACAATTGCAGGGGGAAAGGTCCTCAAGTTCCCTAGGGACTGCAAGGTTCCTTGGCTTTGCACATCTATTGTAATGAAAAGAAAATTAACAAAATAATTATTAGGATTAACTATAAAATTATTATCATATATATCTATCAACCTGTCTCTCACTATTTATATATATATATATATAATGCAAGGAGCATTCAACACCATGTTGCTAAGCACGGCGGCAGTACATATTAGTCTATAGTCTTTAATGCTGGAAACCCCCTTTAAAACAATTACATATTTCTTTTAGAGATTCAATAATTTAATCACAGATAGAACTATCTAATCTATAGTTTAATTAGGGGTAGCTAGACCTGATACTTTTTCTTTTTGTCATCATTAAATTTTGTGTAAATTTAATTCTGTGTTCACCTTTTCATTTATTTACAATAAAATAAAATTCTAAAAAGTTGTTTTTTTTATATATCTATAGAAATTAAAAAACAAAAAACCCAGAATTCATACTTATTTCTAAGGAAGGAAGTCTAAAAGCAAAAATCACAGAATCCAGGATTCTAACCTGTGTATTATAATTACAATTCACAATTCTAAAGTCTTAGCCTTCAGCCTCTCTACATCAAAGAGATTTTCATAAATTGGTTGGATTGGATTGTTAAACAACATTGTCAGTTATTTACAATCTCTTTGTTTCAACATGATTTTAACTTAAAAAGAGTTCATAAATTGAATTTCTTCTTTTATCAACCATTTTAGTCATTTAATAAGAAAACAAAGCAATGCTTCTTCCCCTAATTTCTAGAACTGGTGGTAGTGGTGGTATAATTTTAGTCTTAGGGTTATTAAAAAATATTTTATGGCCTTTTTGGTTAAGCAAGCAAAGCAAAAAAAGCAGAGACCATATTTGCTGAATAATATTTTTCCAAAGAAATTAAAAAATATATATATATACATTGGAATTTTGTTGATGAATAAATTCAATCAATTATGGTCTTGTGAACTTAATTTTTTTAAGAATTCGAGAAAAATATAATTTTTGGCATCTTGCTATTTACCGTTAATATATTTAGAATCTTCTTTTTATGTAGAAATATAATTATTTAGAAAACAAATTGTGAAAATTATGAAAGAATTGTATAAATTTTGGATGCTGAGTTTGCAATGTCTAGTCACATGATGCAAAGGGCAAAGCAAAGAAAGATGGTAATTAAATAATGCCTTTCTAGACAGAGCTTTATTTGAATGACTGCGTAAATAATATCAAATATATATCAAACAACAATATAACTTAAATAAGTAATCATCCATCCCTTTTGAAATATTCAAGTGGAGATCATTGAACTGACAATATTTTAATGAGATGGTCATCTGATAAAATGGTTAATGGCCGGCAAGGTGTTTTTTGTTTTATTATTGAAATCTGTTTCTCCCTCCCCCTTTCTCTCTTTAAAAAGTTTAAACCGGCCGGCTCTTCTCTTCATTCAATCATTTTTTGATTAGCATTTTATTTTATTACAATTATTGCCGATATTAGTATTTAAAAAGGCCGAATTATTTTCTTATTTTCCATATAAAATAAACGGAGAGACAAAGAGGGGGAGAGAGAAATTCCAGCACATCGAAGTATGACAACAACAATATTCAATTAATTCATGTTGCAAGTAAATAAACACTAAATCAAAAATAAAACGTGATCACTGATAATTAACAAAAATTTTTTAAAAAATTACTGAAATATATCAAATGATGTGTAAAATGTACCCTGATAAAATTTACAAATATTTTTTAGTGGAAACAAAAACATCAATAAATTTTATTTATTTAAAGAGGCCATAATTGTAAAAACAGCCGATTTTCATTTTAATGGGGGAAAATGTCAACAGAACAAAGACAAAAAACACTGATGAATGTCGATTTAAAACAAAATACATTTTGCAATCATTATGACTGATAAAAATCAGGCATAAATAAATGCATGTTTAGTAATAATAATAACAAGATAAGTATGTCATGTCCGATTTCATCATAGCCGGCATTCAATGATGAAAGTGGCGGCGAAGGCAGCGGCGGTAAAAGAAAAATATTTACTGCCGGCGGCCATTGAAAAGAGAAACGGAGTAAGTAGTAGTAGTAGTAGTAGTAGTAGTAAATAAATAATTGGAATCCATTCTTTCATCTATATCATTCTTAAGTAAAAATAAGATTTTAAAAATGCAAAATCATTTACAGTAGTTCTTTTATTATCTACAATAGCTTTTAATGAAAGATGAAAAAGAAAGACCGGGTAGTTGTGTTGACTATTGTTGTTACAGTTCCAACTACAAAAAGTAGTAGTAGTTCGAAATAGGAGTTCATTAAAAAACGATACCTTAATTTATATTATTATTGTTCTGCCGGCATTGTTAGTATTGCTTCTTGCCCTCAACAACATTATAAAATCAACTAACCAAACAAAATTGTATGAATAATAAATAAATAAAATTAGAAAGAGCGAACGATGGAACATTAAACCAGGCTGACCGAATTATTGTCAATGGAATGAATGAATGAATGAATGAATGAATGAAATGGATAAAACCAACTTCCTTGTTTTTTTCCTTCATTTTTTAAATTTTTTTTTTTATTCGTCAATAGAACTTAATACTTACTTATAGTCAAACTAATGAAAAATGTTCATTACAATCCAACAACGCAAAATCATAATCAACAAAGAAATTTAAATAATTACAAAACAAGATCTTTTTTATTTAAAGATAAAGTGGATGGATGATAAATTGTTTTATTTTTAGTGGTTATTGTCATGGAAAATAAGAATTATTTTACTAAAATGGGAGTAGGCGATTTTTTTCTATTTTGGGGACTATTTGATTTATTACTGTTTCTAGTCATGTCGTTAAGAAGATAAAAAAAAAACCCTTGTTGCTATTTTTGCTTTGAGTATGGAATTTATGAAGTTGCTTTTAAATTAGTGTGAATAAAGAATTATAAGTTAAAAAAAATGCTTATCAGATGTGAATGTGACTTCTTGTGCGTTTGTGATGGTGTGGTGTGGTTGGTGTGTGGTGGTGGTGGCGAGAGAGAACTAGCTCTTCTTCTCTTCACCAGAAAAAGGATAAATAAATTGAAAAAAAAAAAAACAAAAAAAACAGCTTGGGAGAGAACTTCCTTTCCTTTTCTCAGCAGTTCACTTCAGTTCAGCTGACAATAATGTTTTCGTTCATCCTCCTCTTGGCGCACCCTCTTCATCATTTTGATGGTAATGATGATGATCCACTTGTTTTAAGTAAAAGTACATTTTATTATCCTAATTCTTAGTTATTTTTCTCTTTATAATTTTGTCACAAAAAAAAAAGAAAGAAAAAAGAAGACATTTTAAAACTCAAATTTTCAAACATGAATCCTTACGTGAAAAAGAGTATTTTTTAATAAAATTTATTTTACAAGAAATTTTAAGGAAAATTATCACAAAATGAATAGATTCAAAATATAAGAAACTGAAGGAAGCATACAAATTTGGAAAACAGGGAAAAAATTTAAATTTCTAAAACTTAGAAAAATCAAATTACTTTTATTTAATTTTTATCAACAGTAACCAATTTCAAATAATTAGGAACATTAATGAAATTAGAGAAAAAAGTAATTTCGATTCTATTTTTTAATATATTTTTATTAATCAAAATTTATCACCTAAGAAAAAATTACATTACTCACGACACACAGGATTAGTTCAATTACTCTAATTTTCCTTTAACACCATTTATAACAATTTCTTAACACTAAAAATGATAATAAATAAATTGAAATTAATGTTTTTTTTTCTAAAAATTAATGTTTAAAAAACAGGAAAAACAAAACTGTCAGAGAAATATTTAATTAAAATGAGTTTATATTTTCCAATTTCCCACTGTACAATTAAAAAAAAAACTTGATATAAATATACTTAGATTGGAACAAGTTTTATTTACAAGAAAAAAAAATGTAACTGTCTGTTCAATGTTCCTGTTGTCTGTACTGATTTATTTATTTCCTACACAACCAGGGATAAAGAAAGAAAATGAGAGAGAATAAGAAGGGGAGAGAAAAAAAAGGAGAGAAAAGAGAAATGACGACCGGCGAAGAAAACTACTCATCACGTGATGAACAAAAATAGCTTGCATTCTTTTTGTTAGAAAGAAAAAAAACAATATTAGATTTATTTACAGAGGAAAAACACAACCTTAGAATCTGAAGTATTTAAATGTTAACGTAACGACCAATTTTATTTTATTTCCTTTTTTTGTTTACTAAACTTAATTCGAACGAATTTAATTATTACCCTGTCCCAAACAGAAAAAACCACAAACACATCACAAGTGACGCATTAATTATTTATTTGCTAACACAATTAGAAACACCCAAGAAAAATGCATTAAAACATCAGGATATTCATTCAAACAAGAAACATTTGCTTGCAATATGTTACAAATAAACTCGAACGATAAGGATTAGTTAAATAAATTTAAATCAAATTAGCCGCCACAAGTGAGGACATTAGGACAATAAATAAAGGCTAGAGAGAATAATGAGGGAGTGGGTGAGTGAGTGACTACTACTGACTAGTGGATTGAGTAACTTTAAAATCCAAGTAAATTATATTTAAAAAAAAACTAAGTCATTTAAAAGTGGGAAAAAACTAACTTGAAACCAGAAAAAATACTGAAAGATTTTATTCAGAACTTGTTCGTCCAATCAACAAAAAAAACGAGAGGGGAGAGAGAGAGAGAAAAGTAAATACACGTGCGTGGTGCTGCGTCTTATCACCAGCCAGTCACAATATTTATTTTTTGCCATAATATCAAGAAACACTTCCTAGGTTAATTTTAAAAGACACCCTCAAATCATCAAAACAACTCCAAATAAACCAAAAATACTACTAGCACGAATGGGGTTTAGGAGAATTATAAACGGCGTAAAGGTTGGGTGACGGGTAGTTGAGTTGCCCTGAAAGTCTCTCTCTGGCTATTGTAGTTTTCATTCTTAATCAAACCTAAACAAACGAAAATAAAATCTCCGAAATTTTGAATGGACCATGCCTGATTGTTAGAGTTTTGTCTTAGGTCACATTTTCTAGTGCAGGCGCGTGTAACGAGTGGTATTGACTGGTTGGTGGTATTTGTGGTGACTGGTGGTGTGGTGTGGTACGATATCATTAAATTATAGATTGATGCTGCTGATCCCCGACTTTCAAATAAACCAAAAGCAGGCAGTGCTTACGCACGCGCGTTTCTCTATTTCTTCTTGTGATATTAATTGTTTACACAGTAGTCGCCATGATGGAGGAGGGAGTAGAGCACATGGAGGGCCTTGAGCGGCTAGACGAACAAAAACACCAACAAACATTCTTTTATCATTTCCTTAAACAATACCTCTTTTTTTACATTGAAGTCACAAAAATATTACAACACTCTGAAACAAACGTGTCTTTAAAAGATATAAGAAAGTTATGACTTTTCCTAACGGTCACTTAAATAATTCGTTAAAAAGAAAATTATCATAAAAAAAGGAGAACACGACACGTGGTCTTTCTTGAGGGTACTTGTTCTTTTCGTTTAAACCAGACTTAAAGGGCACTTTTCTTTTCTTCCTTGTTTAGGGTTTTAAAATAACACTTAAAAGAAAGCTCACAATTTAATATACGAAATTGTAAATATCTAAAATCATTATGAATAAATTTTAAATTGAATAAGTTTTCTTAAATGACAATGGTAGTTTGTTTAGCAATCATTGCCAACGAACTAAGCCCGAATTATTTTCAGTGTTAAATTTTGCTTTTTAACAAAAAATAAAAATGAAGTGATAAAATAATTTACTTAAAAAAAAAAAGAGAATCTGTAAAACTAGTTTTTTTAATTACCAAATTTAGATAAATTAACGAACGATTTAATTAGTATTTCTAAAGTGTTTACATTTATCAATTAAATGCATTAAAGAATATTTATTTAAATCAAATGCTATATTGCTTACCCTGTCAATTTTTCTATACGGTAATTGAAAACGGTTGAGGTTGGATGACTAAAATTAACATAGCGAGAAAAAAAACCTTTCTCAATAACAAAATTATTCTAGACATAAAATTAATAAGTAGATTGTCATATGACTTAGAAGCAGCAATATATACATAATCAAATATTATTTTGTTTTCAAGTTATAACAATGTTGGCACTAACATAATTTAGTTTTCTTATAAATAAGTAGATTTTTAGTGGATATAATTTAAAAAAAGAAAGAAAAAAACACGAGTGTCTGTGGTGCTCTGGTGCCCTGCCCCCGGGTAGGGTAATCAATAGAAATAGATCAAATGATGATGCATGCAGTTGTTTTGCATCTAAATCATATTAATAAAACCTTTAGAAATTTATTCAAATTTTATGATTTCAATTAAAAAAACAACAACATATACATAAGCCTAGATACCTTAAAACAATAATAATAATAATTTTACCTATATATATATATATATATATATATATATATATATATATATATATTACACA
>JAYKTE010444208.1:0-10335 GCA_036873565.1 Xipholeptos notoides | reverse complement strand
AATATAATAATAATATATTATTATTATTATTGTTGTTGTTTTTAATTTTATGTATATTTTTCATATATATATATATATATGCACACTTTTTCAAGACCTCTCCATGCAACTCACCATATGCAATACAAGGTCAAGATAATAAGGCTTTGACAATAGCCGATTCTGATTTACACAAATCTCTTTATAATTTAGGCAACCTACTTTCAAGAAACCTTGTTGAGTTACTCTCTATTGCTGAATCAATTTTGTGTTTAGTTTTGAGGGAGGAATAATTTGTAGAGATAATTTGTTTTCTTTTTATTCAAATGACTTGGACTTCTTTTCTGATTTTTATTGTCACATTTACTAGGTTTCAATTAATGCACTCTTTGGTCTTGTTCAGGTTTACGTGATGAACATGTTGAATTTGAAAGCCTTTCTGGAGCTACAAACAAAACCCCTTTTTCAATGCACAGGGATAGACTACCCATATTTCCTAAATGTTAACGTGGCACTATGTCAATCAAGTCTTTCTAACTATTTCCACCTACAGTCAGGATTAATTAAACCTGTACTCTCCAGGTGGATATCACTTAGTGGTTTTATGAGAAAAACCAATACCTAGAACCATTAAGCCCCCAGGTTATTTTTCTACGAATAAATCAAAGTTAGGTTTCAAAAGTTGGCTGATACTTTGACGAACTCCATAGATAATATCTGGTTAGTATAGAATCAGCTGTATGAATAAATTGGTTACTCTCTTTATGGAAAGCAGGAAAGGAAGCTGGTCTAGAATGGGGACACACAAACAAATATGTGAGGCTCTTTGGAAATTACACACAGCCATTGGCCGAAACCTACTTTGCTTTTTGTTTTTTTTTGTTTTACGGCATATCAACCTTTTTAGGTAATTTAATGCCAATTTTTTTTAAATAACATAGTATTCACTATTTAATCCATAGCTGGAAGGAATGTGGGGATTCATACCTATCCCAAGGATATTAGTCCAAATGTAAACGTAAATGGAATGACTTGGATTCGAACTCATGAATTATGATTCTGAAGTCCAACTGCCTATCCATTGCCCCAAGTTGATCTATCCATTGTCATTTTGAATTACACTATATTGTTTTTCTTTTAAAATTATAAAATTTTACTTTTGTGAAAATCCAGTGATAATGTATTTAATTTTAGTTCCATTTTAGGCTATTTTAGATTTCTGACCAATAATATATCAATCACAGATTGTGGACAGAATGGTGCTTGTGGTGGGCAGGCAATGCCAGACAGTCCTATATTTTTCTCATAACCCATTTGCTATCAAGAGGATAAAAAAACTTGCCTTTCATGATTGCAGGCTGCTAAACCAGTCTCAAAATCATTTCTTGTTCTATTAAAATATAAAATTTGATTCATTGATAGATTCTTTCATGTTTTATAACCAAACAATTGTGTGTATCATAAAGCCAACTAAAGATCTTAAGAGTTGGAAGCATTGATTAAAAAAGATGTTTGTAAATGTAAGATTTGTAAAGGAACAGTTCTTTTTGATTTATTTTTATAAAATTGTTTATCATGAAGTATTTGTCATTAAAATAACAGAAGTGGTAATAATCAACCCATGAAAAATAACTAAAATATTGATAGTTTGGTTTGGTTTGGTTGGGGTTTTATGGTAAGTCAACCTTTGTGGGTCATTTTATGCCAAATCAATTATTAAGCTTGAAGAGTTTTTGATATTTGTTTAGTTGGTCGGATTTCTTCAGATTATTTGTTGGGTCAAGATTGTTGTATTGGGATCACATTTTTTTGTATAGTTTTCCTTTTTTTTAGGAAAGCTAATATTGAGTTTGCATTTGTTTTTTGGAAGAGTTCCTTCATATTTTTGGCGTTGTAGATGTAATATTGATAGCTTTGCTAATTATATCAGTTTAATCTGAAAGTGAATGCTATGGACCAACTAGAATTTGAATTCAGGACTTTATAATAGAAGGAGTTTTCACTATGCTTCAAGGGATGGTTTATAAAATGTCTAAGGTGAAAAACAAAACTTGAATGTCAAGTAAAAAGCCAAGTCTGGCCATTGCTCCAAAATATTTGGTAACTGCTGATTCTGAGACCGCCTACCCCTCAAAAAAGAAAAAGCAGCAGGGACCAGTCTAGTTGAATGAGGAAATGTACCAGATTTTAGGGAAAGTTGGTCAGTAAATAAATAAAGAAAAAATAAATAAAAGAAAAAAAATTTCTTCTTCATGTTTTTATTTTTTTCTTGAAAGAGTAGCAGCTGTGTGAGGAAAGAAAGCAGCAACCCATTTCCTCATTAGATTCTTATCAGAATAAAACTTGACAACAGCCTATGACCCCCAGGAGCCAAAAAGCAACTAGAATTGGGGGCAGAAAATAGCAGACACTTAGAAGAGGGAAGAGGAAATGAAAATAAGATTTTACCAGAAGTCTGCCCTGCCCTGGTTATGCCAGAACAGATAAACTGAAGACGGTTCCTTCTCTTTTCTTTCTTTCTTTCTAATATACAACACATAAAAAGAAGACACTTCACATACAGTCATCATACCTTGTCTTTATGAGCTAATTTCTTCCTAGGTTCACTAGATAAAACATTATAAAAAGAGGTTATTATCATTTATAGAACAAATATACATTGACTCAATCTTAACATTAGTTCTCACAGTGTTACAATATGGTCACACTATTTGCAAATTCTAAAAAAACTATAACTTATTTATTAAACCTAGCAGAGGTGAAAGGATGGTGCAATATATTCAGATACTTTCACAATTTGCTAATGATGACATAACTAACAACTCTTTAAAAAGGTCATAACTAACAACTCTTTAAAAAAGTCATCACTAAATTAATTAATGAGAATTAAGGTTAAACCTCGCAGGGGTGTAAGAATGGTGAAATATGTTCACATATTATAACTCAAGAAGTATTAAGAGAAATTTGTTCATATTTTTACAATTTGCTTATAATAGCATAACTAACAACTCTTAAAAAACTATCTCTAAACTAATTCATGAGATTTAAGGTTAAAAAACGGGTGTTTTATTTCATTGGTTCATTTCAATCAATTTTTAAATTCGAGGGGAGAATTAATTTTTTAGTTCCATTTGCGTTCATATTAGGACTAATACCCTTCGGAAAGGTATGAATCCCCACATTCTCTCCAGCTATATGGGTTAAATAGTGCAAATTGTGTTATTCAGAAAACTATGCTTGGACCAAAAAATAACGTTTACCAAAAATGATTGTTATCGGCATTAAATGACCTAAAAAGGTTGATACGCTGTAAAACACAAACAAACAAACCCAATTTTAATCGGCTATTTTAATTTTTTGGTTTGAAAAAAAACAAACTATGTGTGGTCAAAAGAATGTTTATCAAAAATGATTGTTCTCGGCATTAAATGGCCCAAGAAAGTCGGTATGCCGTAAAACACAAACAAACAAATAAACCTAACTTTGATGCGGCCATTTTAACCCGTTGGACCCCGACTTAGCAAAATTACTAACTAGCCAACTAGAGCCGTTCTATAAGAGGACCATGGAGGGCCAAAATATCGGCTGCATCGATTCTTTTTCACTATGTTACATGGGCCGATATATTGGCTCTTTAGGCGTTAAAGGGGGAAGTCGATTTGGGCCAATCGGTAGGCGGTCGGACCTCGGAATCGTAGTACGCGAGTTCGAATCCCAGTTACTCCGTTTGCATTCATATTCGTACTATTACTGTTGGGAAAGGTATGAATCCCCACATTCCCTCGAGCTATGGCTCAAATAGTGTAATTTGTGTCATTAAAAAAACTGTGTGTCTAAAAACTAACGTTTACCAAAAATGATTGTTCTCGGCATTAAATGACCTAAAATGGTTGATATGCCGTAAAAACACAAACAAACAAAAGAGAATATTATTGATATTTCTTTAACTCTATTTGTGTTAAGATATTAAAAAGAACATATTTTTCCTGATTTTCAGAATCATTAGATAAATTCAGACTTGCATTTTTAAATAGAATGCTTCATTCTGATCTTTCTATGCAAGTGGTTTTATAGGAAGGAGCTTTGTGGAAATATTATTTTCAATAAATACAAAATATTTTTTTAGTTTTTCAAATACTTAAAATGTTTATTTTACTTGTCTTTTGTAATGTTCATTAAATGAATTATTGCTCATTTGAATTCTGTTTCGTTATAAAGAAATAATTATTTTTCAAATTTTTTTTCCAGAAATTTAGAAAAATTATGAGATAATGTATGATTGTACTCTATAAAAATATGGAAAAATTAAGCAATATTTACTCCTATAATTTATCATTATTTATTATTACTGTTATTACTACTACTACTATTATTATTATTATTATTATTTATTATTACTGTTATTACTATTATTATTATTATTATTATTTATTATTACTGTTATTATTATTATTATTATTATTTATTATTACTGTTATTACTATTATTATTATTATTATTATTGATTATTATTACTGTTATTGGAATCATCATTATTTACAATTTATAAGTTTATTTGAATTGTTTTTTTTATTCCAAATGAAAGGTTTTTTTCTTCATTTCCCAATCATTATTAGTTGTGTTGAGGAAATACATTTTAAAAGTCAATGTACAAGATCTTTGCAAACAGATTCTTTGCAGTCAGGATTCAGAAATGACATCACTATTCAAAAGAGTGATGTTGATCCTGAATACTGCCCCTATATCCTATGGGATACACTTTCTGTAAATCAGACAATTCTGTAAATCAAGCATTCGCCATTCTAAAAGATTACAATAAAAATGAGAGAAAAATCAGAATAATTTGAATAGATTCCAACAATATCCATTGCAAAGATAAGAATAAAGATGAGATTAGAAGTTTAAAAATCCTGAATATATGTTTTTCATATAGTTTTTAAAAATAACTTTCATATTGTTTTTTTAATATAATTTTCATATTGTTCTTAAATATGTCATTCATATTGTTTTAAATCTGTCTTTTATATTGTTCTTAAATATGTATTTCATATTATTTTGATGATCCACTTACCTCATTACGACAGAGAGAAATATTTCATCTTTTCACAAAATGAATTTAACTTTGAAATTAAGATACATTTAATTCTAACACAAATGAAAAACAAAAAAGTTTATTTTAATTCCAATAACATAAGAAAACTTTTTAAAAATGCGTCGAAATTAAAAATAAATTGTAAATAATATATATATATGCATATATATAGTTATTGCTTTGATTGCTTCTTTGTTTGGGGCAGTTTTTTGAAGCGTTTAATCCTCTACAACCTCTGGAAGAGGTCTCCTATAATTTTCCTTTCCGACTAGAAAATACGTGTCCATATAACTGCCACATATCATGACACTTGAACGGTACTTCATATAATAGCCTCCAAGTGTATTTAGAATTTCCATGGTTGATCCAGATATTTGTATATGCATTGGCTTAGAGGTCGATTCCATTATTCCGGCAATTTGCATCGTCTCTCCAAACAATGTATAACGGGGCATTTTTAGACCCACAACCCCCGCAACTACAGGGCCAGTGTGGATTCCGAGTCGAAGCTGCAATTTAGTTGATGTTATATGAGTGACGTCCATAGTCATCAAAGCTGACATGATATCTAATGCTGCAGTGGCAATTTCACCAGCGTGCATTTTGCCATTCAAATTTGGGACTCCACTTGAAACAACGTAAGCATCTCCAATTGTCTCCACTTTATAAACATCATAAACAGCAAGAATATTATCAAAGAGGATATACAATTCATTGAGAAGGTCCACAACTTGCATTGGTTGACAACTCTTTGCAATTGAGGTAAAACCAACAATATCGCTGTAATAAATAGTGACGCATTCAAAGTTTTCCGGTTCGACTTTTTTACCTTCTTTTAATTCTTCGATCACTTTTTTCGGCAACATTTGACTTACGATGTTGTCCACTTTGGTCTTTTCGATTTCCAATTCTTTAGTTCTCTCCACGACAGTTTTTTCCAAGTTTTTCGAATAAGATTCCAAGAGGCGCATTAAGTTGTCGATAAGTTCACCTTTTGTTGGGAATATGGTGTCCAATACAGGCGTTAATTTTTGGAAAGTAAGTCTTGATAATGGCTGATCGCACCACACGTCATTCAACATATCCATAAACTTGCGTTGTACATCGGCCCCTGGTGGAAGAAAGTCGGGGTCAATAAAAGGTCGAACTTTGTCCATCCCAGTTTGAAGCGTTTCCCACTTTTCTTTTTCCGCTTCTATTTCCGGACAGTCTTTATCCACGATAAGGTCAATGATGGCCGTAGTCGACAGATAAGAACGTTCGTGAGCAAATGGTATGTCACGTGTGGCTATTTCCGAGGCCACAATACCGAAAGAGTAGACGTCACCTTCTTGTGTACCAGCTTTAACATCATTGAGGCATGTTGCTGTTTCGAGCAACTCCGGGGCTGTCCACAGTAACGCCTCCATCACCGTGATTCTATTTCCTGCAGCAGACTCATCTTCCGTCGCCTCAATAAGGTATGGCCCATAGCGTATGGTTGGAGCACCAAAATCGGTGATTGTGATATTCCAGCGACTGTCTAGTAGGCAATTGGACGATTTCAATCGGCCATGGGACTCAATTTTTGTTTTCGTGTGCAAAAAGTTCATTCCTCTACAAATGTCGTTCAAGAATGAGAATTTAAAATTCCAATCAAGATGGACTGATTCATCGATTAAGACGTCTTCCAGACTGCCTTTTTTGGTCAGTTCTGAAAGGAAGCAGACATGAGGATAAGTAAGACACGCACCACCATAGGTCACTAAGTTCTGATGATCAATATTGATCAATTCTACCATTTCTAAATGCATTTGGATATCGTCTTGTTCTATGGAATTCGAATGGATGAATTTCGCATACCATTTCTTCTTCTTCCACGTGTAACAATTAGGGTTGCTGTTCCCTATGCTGCTAGTCATATGAACATTGGTCAAACTTCTCTCAAACTGCATCACTTCTTGCCAATCGACCAACCAATGAATATTTGAAAGAGCATTTTTCCGTTTGATACGGGTACGAGCATAAGAGACGAGAGAGTAAATAAGGTGCAGTAGCAAAAGTGACATTATAACTCCTGGTACCAAAGTCGACCCTAAATGGACTTGACATTGTTTTCCAACCCACATACTGCTTTTGCATTTACATAAGTCTGGGGCCACACATATTCCCATTTTGCATTCAAATGAACACACTGGCTTCTCACAATGTTCACCTTTATAACCTTTCTTACAAGTACATATGTTTGGTTTCTTACAAAATCCATGGACACAACTACATTCCATAGCATCACAAGATTTTCCGAAGTATGAATCCGAGCAAGTGCACAAATTCATTGAAGTACATTTTCCCCCTATGTATTTGTTAACGTTAGATTTATCAATAAATTTGCCACAAGGAGTGCTACAAGTAAACGGTGGAACGGATTTCTCGGTTCGCATTTGTAGATTTGGTGGCCACAATTCTCCGGCCTGCTTCGTTAAACTTAAATCTGTTTTGCTGACCCTTCCTGACTTGGACACGATCTTAAGTTCGTTATAAACAGGTGCTTTTGTCATTTTAAAATAGTCAGAAGCGTTGGTCGTAGCATTTGGATTTTGTTGATACAAATATTCCACTGTGAAGGTGTTACTTTCTTTCACAATATATTTGTATAATGGAGCTACAACTTCTATTGGTTGTCTCGGCTTGGTAGCGTTGATAATCTGCACATTTGCAAGGAATCCATCACGATCTCCATTTTCATCCAGATTAAAAGACCCGGATAATCCATTAATCTTCGCTTTCCTTAATTCTTCTGTGATTTTTTCCGTTGTTGCCGTCAGACCATTTGATACAATAGTCGATATAGCTTTGGCTAATAACAAGATGGCGTCATAGCCAAGTGCCATCCGATTAGCGGTATAAATATCCGGGTAGACGGATGTCAGACCCAAATAGATAGACTTATCAACAGAGTAATAATATGTCAACACTCTTTCCCAGTCGCTTGTGTGCATAAAACTGGTGTTATAAGTTTCCGTAAAAAGGATAGTGCCACTAAACACTATTGAGCATTCTGGTCTGAAATCGCATGATTTCGTATTATTAAATGGGAAATTGTAAGCAAAGTCACTAACAAAAACCCATTGAAAACCATCTCTAGGTGTGACCTTATTAGCCTTTGCACTGTATAAAACTGATGGCAACTGTCGTCTTCCCATACTGGTGATAATCACTTTTACTTGATAAGACTTGACTTCGTTCATAATTTTCGTCAAAGCCAATGGAACATCGAGACTTTTAGAATCCCAGTCGACCAAATGAATGGGAACAACAACCTCAATTATCTGAATGTTATTCATTCGAGCCATGCGATAATACGTGTTTGGTAATGACACATCGGATGTTTTTAGATGGATTATCTTCTCCCATCGGCGATTGGCAGCAAATTCAAAAAAAGCATGATAAATTTGTTTAGCGTTCCAACAAACTCTGTTGAACAAAGTGAAAGATGAGAACTTTTCATCTTTCTCGTCTAAAGAAATCTGAGAAACGTCATTGGTGAATAATTCTCTCATGATCGCTGCATTGATCACGGGATCTCCAGACAATATGGCGGCGTGTATGGATTTGGCCGGGTCTATCGCTGCCTGTTGACGAATCAGTCTATATTGCAGGATGGTATTTGAAATTTCATTTTTCGTTTCTACTGTATTAATAACTAGTTTCATGTTAAATGGTCTCAAAACACCGGGTATTTCCCCACTGTTTACATCTGAGGCAGCGAAACGCATAAAAGAATTTATATGGGGGGCAATCTCGGATCCACCTCCTGTATATTCGAAATGATCAAAGTGGGCAACGTGGATATCGCCCTCCACTACAAACTCCCGGGATGTCACATTGATTGAGGGGTCTTTATTCGAGTAGAATATCAAATAGATAGAACTTTTCGTATCACATATAGAACCCATGAATCTGGCAATTCCTCCCTTGGAAATGAGCGAATAGTCTCTGGAGAAGCAAAGGTCTGCCGGAATTGATTTTACTTGCAATTCCATCTCAGCATCACGACCACTGTGAATTCTGTTACCATTCTTGTCTCTGGTAACAATCTCTATTGGCTTCGGAAGTGGAAAATTCCGAGTGAATGTCATTTTTCCTTTGCCTTTGAAGTGACGTATATAGTCTAGTTTGGCAAATTTTTGGTTTAGAATATGCATGGGTCTTGTAAATACGATCGATGGTGTCATCTTCACTATATGAGGAGGGGGTATGTGAAATATAACAACATCTTCCTTAAATGTTTTATAATCTAGATCCATAGAGCAATTTTTACAAGGTGGAATCCTTGAATACGGATCTTTGGACATGTACATGGTGATATTGAAAATCAAATCATAAATAGGTTCTAAAAGTCGAATTTCAGTAAGGGTAACTTTTCCTCCGATTGCTCTCTTACGAATTATTAAATCTCTTGACGCTTCGTCTAAAGTTACATGTCTTCCACTCAAACGAGTCTTCGTTGATTTCAGAATCATTTCCTTTCCTATCTTGTTGTAAAAGGTTTTATGTGAATAGGCAACAGTCAGATCAACGTAAGCAACAGAGTCTAAGCCCTGTGTAACGGTGAGATTATTTTTATTCTGAATTTCGACACTTATATCAAATGGGGTGTTGGCAGTTATATTTAATGGTGGTTGCTTTGTGATGACCAGACGAGCTGCCATTTCTGTTATCTTGAAAAGATTTGTGTCGTTGTAAGTTTCTAACTTTCCATTCTTATAAATTTCTATCCTTATAAATCTTTCGGATGGAGGCAATGTGCCATTGACATGCGTATGTTTTAACCAATCAATGTAGATAACTCCATTGATCACCCTAGTCGCCAACGTAGTTGAACGGGAACCTCCTGCACAATGTTTATAAAACAAATTTCTGTTTAATCGAATAGGAAAATCCGCCGTTGGGTTACCCCATGTACAAATTTGTCCCCCGGAATCCCGCCAGCTATCTGGGCCGGTTGTATTAGTCTGAGATTTATCCATACTCGTAAAGATTGCTATTAGAGAGTCGTTGAATGACGTAACCTTTCTACCCGTTTGATCTACAAGATAAGCAATGATTGGCTGACTCATCATCTGATTCATTGGGACCGAATATATCCATCTGTTTATATTTTTTGGAATCACTTTGGGAGGGGAATACTTTGGGTCCAGTCTTAGTTGAAAAGCCTGTCCACTCACAAAGTGAACACTGATTTCTGATAAGGATAATAGTAATAATATTAACAATAATAATGA
>JAYKTE010444097.1:0-10336 GCA_036873565.1 Xipholeptos notoides | reverse complement strand
AAACATAGAATAGAATCAAACAAACATAAACAAAATACCATACTGGCATTAAATGACCCAAAAGTGCTTGATATGCCATTAAACCCCAAATCAATCAAACCATAGACTAGAAACATAGAATCAAACAAACAAACAAAATACCATACTGGCATTAAATGACCCAAAAGTGCCGTTAAAGCCCAAATCAATCAAACCATAGACTAGAAACATAGAATCAAACAAACATAAACAAAATACCATACTGGCATTAAATGACCCAAAAGTGGTTGATGTGCTGTTAAACCCCAAATCAATGAAGGTTTCTTTGTTTAACGGTTTTAATACAGCTTGAAAATAAAAAGTAATAAGATGTTTTTGGTTTTTTTTGTTTCTTGACCTAAAAAAAGAAAATATCTGATTCTATTTTTCTTTTCTTTTTGTAGGAATGATGAGATTGGAGACTTGATGAAATCTGTGAAGTCTCTTAAGCTTGACACAATTCGATGAACATCAACAAGAATTTCACTCCCTTTGTCTCGCTTCATTTTTGGATTAAAAAAAGAAAAAAACATCTTTCATTAGATCGTTTCATATTTGTTTAACAATTTGCATTAAAAAAAATCATCTATGATTAAAATAGAAATTCTTTGTTGTTTTTATTGTATTATATTTTTTATGTGTTTGTGTCTGTAACGCTTAAGATATGTGTGCTGTCTCAGCATAATTTCTTGTTCTCATCTTTTAAACACAAAATGGCTTTTAGTTAAAATGATTGGTTTATGGAATGAACTGCCACTGTCTATAGTGAATGCCCTATCATTAAACTCTTTTAAAGCAAGGTTGGATGAGAAAGGTTACACATATTCAACAGGAACATCAGGGCCCTACGCACAAATTTAATTTTAGTTGACTCTTGACAACTAAATACTTTCATTTACTAGCCAAATAGAAAAGTTACTAGCCAAACCCATGAAATGTTATATCACTCTAATCTTATGAATAAACCAATATTATTAGTATAGAGTACAATGTTCTATTTTCTCTTCTATTAAACCTTTCATTGTTTAAATAAAGATATTTTTCACTTAATACTTGTAAGATTGTCAGCGAAAAAAACAGTCGCCAAATTATAAGTGATTTATCATTTTTAGTCGCCACTTGGAAAAATAAGTCGCAAATGCGAGTGATTCACTCGCAATGTAGAGTCTTGATAAAGTAACATATGCTAATTCTTCTGAAAGAATTTAGAATTTTTCTAACAACTAATCGTCATCAGAGATGATGGCTTGCTTTAAGGGTGTTTTTTTGTTTCCACCTGTAAATTGAATTAACACAAAAAGTTTATTCAAAGGAACAGTGGGATAGCGGAGAGGGGAGAGGTGGTCCACCTTGGGTGACCGCAAAGGACACATTGCCAGGTTAAAATGCAAGAATAGTGTGAAAATAGGATTTATTTATCGCATATTATTATGTAATTACATGGTGCAATGATAGTGCTTTAGTCTGAAGAAAAATCTAGTTTTAGAAGCTTTTGTCTAGGTTCGTTCTTAATTTGACATGTGGTAACCAATTGTTCTCCTGATTACCCCACACCTCCAATAATCAAAGCACATCAAGCGTATGATAGGGGGTGTTACCCCACCAGATTATTAATGGAGTTTTATACAGATTCCCGATCTGAGAGATTGTTTGCTTATGTTTGTTTATTGCTTACTAGATTTCTTTTCAATCTATTTTTTCATTTGTTTTTATTATTATTATTATTATTATTATTATTATTATTATTATTATTATGAGACCTCACACCAGTCACCAGTTGCAACCAGTGGGTTTTACTGGAGTCAGAGTGACAACAAGTCTTCTCTGATTTCCAGCGGGTTCTGCGCCATTCCAGTCAAAGCTTGGGTTTTTCACCCCTCTTCATCAACTTCGCACACCCACCATGAAGAGAGTCTTCCCACTCTGCCAATGGCTGGTGGTGATTCCTGAAGGCAAAGTGACAATAATCTCCTCTGGCACTCCAGTATATCTGGATGTCTTGCAATCTGTGACTGCAAACCCTCCTACTCCTCAGTCAGCTACATATACATTTATTATTATTTTTTTTTTTTTGAGATTTTAATTTGAATGTGAATGTTGCAGTTTGATGGTCTGTGCTATGAAGGTTTTTTTTTTAAATATATTTTGTTGTATAAACCTTTTTCTCTAAGGAATCATAATTTTTTGAAACCTTGATATTAAATGGGATTTTCATTTATGGAAATTCGTATCTTAATTGTTAAGAATTTTGAACTATTAAAATCTTTCCTAATAAAGAGATGACTTAAGTCTGTTTTGATCAACTACATTGTAAATAAATATACAGAATTGATAAAAAATATTGGAGCATATTTATGAATTAATATAAAGTGCTTATTATATTGCTTCTTAACTGATGAATGAAAATTAGAGGTTCTTCAATGAAACATTATTGATATTCAATTCATAGCCAGAGAGAAATGAGGGGATTTATATGTTTCCAAAGTTGGTAACCTGGAAGTGAATGTCCAAGTTGTTGATTCTGGTTGGATGAGAGATTTCCGCTATTTGAATTAGGGTCACATCTTTTGCTTTATCATTAAGTCGATTATTGAAATATTGTAAATTATTTAAGATTGTATAATTAACATATTAAACACATTCCTGTAGACAAAATAGTTAATTTATAAAATTGAATATTCAATTTGTAAAATGATTTTAATGAGTTTGTTTAATGAAAAAAATACCAATTATTAATGATTTCTAATTATTAGAACTTGAGTGGTTAATTCATAAAAAGACAATCAAGCTGTGCCTTAAAGACTTCTCCTGCACCCCCCCTAAAAAAATGGGAAAATATCAAGTAATAAAATAGAATAATATCAATAAATAAAAATGATAAGTTTTTTTAGAATGGTATAAAATTAAAAAAGAATTAAACAAATTCTTTCTTATTTCGATCCACCATTAAAAAAAAAATTACACGATAAAGACAAGGCTTTATTTAGCTTGAATTTTATTTGTTTATTTTTGTTGGTAACAACAATAACATTTTTTGACTTAAGGACTTTTAACTTAAATAAGAAATCATTTTTGAAGTTCTATGGAGCTTCTTTTAGTTTTGACTTAAGGACTTTTAACTTAAAAAAGAAATCCTTTTAACTTAAATAAGAAATCATTTTAACTTAAATAAGAAATCATTTTTCAGACTATTTGATTTGTTAATCTCATCTTTATTGTTAAATTCACAATGTTTTACTAGACATAGTGTAAGGCTGGAGGCATTGTTTTAGATAAGTTCTTATTGATATCTATACTGAAATAACAGGTTCAGCCTTTACTGCCACTGGGTATTTAACAGGGATTGATATATTGTCTCATGACACATAAAAGGTGAACAGTAAAATAAATAAATGGTTAAGTTCCTAGACGGCTTCTAAATTCAATTAATTCTTAAAGAATCTGCTGAAAGAAATTGTGACTATGACAATAAATGAGAAAGTAGACATTTTAATAGTTTGAATAATAATGATAATGATAATAATAAAAATAATTATAACCACTTTCCTCACAAAGTATCAAGATAGAGAAGGAGGTAGAAAAAAAAAGCTGAATTGGGAGAAGGAGAGCTTGCAGTCACAGGTATCCAGATATACTGGAGCGCCAGAGGAGACTTGTCACATTGCCTTCAGGAATCACCACCAGACATTGGCAGAGTATGAAGACTCTGTTAATGGCAGGTGTGCAAAGTGGACACAGAGGTGTGAAAACCCAGAGAGATCTTGCACCTTACAGTTCCTGACTGGAATGGCGCGGAGCCTGCTAGAGCTAAGAGGAGACTTGTTGTCACTGACTCCAGCAAAAACTAGTGCCTCCTGGTGATTGGTGTGATATCCCATAATAATAATAATAATGAAAATTCACAACTTCAGACATTCAACAAAATGCTGCCTAAGTTGGACTAGAAATATATATAGCTTATTTTATATAAATTGAAACTAATAATAATGCAGATAATATTCCGTGATGCTTCAATATTGCTGATAAAATGTAGTAAAACCATTTAATTCATAAAAGGGTGGAATTAAGAGTACTTAAATATATTTACTAAGTGTATTAGACAGAAGCGATTGAAATCTGTTTACTCGATTATTAACTTCTTTCCATCATGTATTATTCTAAAATCTTTTTTCAGACAAGTTTCATTAAAAAAAGTTTTAACTTTACTTTTTAAAGTAAACTTAGTAGCTGGGTCGAGTGTCTTAATATAATTTCCAAGCTTTTTTCCAAACGTTTTCGGTCTTCCTTGACCATCCTCAGGGATACATATACAAATAGAAGGATGACGAATATAGTCCTCATACTATACAGATTATCAGGTCCAATCTTAAGGATGATAAATTTAACTAATATAAAGATAATACTATAGTCCACATAATAAATATAAACATTATCTCTCCTATTCTCAAGAATAGTAAATTTACCAAATAGAAAGATGACGACTATATTTCGCATTATAATATAAAAATTACCAAGCATTATCTCAAGAATTCTGAAAAAAATAGAAAGATTAGGAATATAGGCTGCATAATAAATATACAAATTATCAGTCTCATCTTAAGGATAGTAAACTTGACAAATATAAAGATGAGGATTATAATCCGCATAATAAATACATCAGAATGAATAACAAGCCTTATCTCAAGGATTCTAAAAAAATATTTTAGTTCATAGTTTTTAATGAAATCAAAAGAGCCAAAAATTAAGCGCTAATTTGCAAAAACCGATAAGCACCATCTCAGTCAAAATTAAAGTGAGTACGTCATTTTCTGCCTTATTTTGTCTAGTTTTATTGTCATAATCATTTGTTTGCAGAAGTCGACAGTAACCGTTAATTCAAAATGTATACTTTAATTGGATTGATTTCCAGAATTTTCACAACTCAAAAAATCACAATTTATAGAAAATGGCTAATTTGGATATATCAGGTTTTGAACAATAACACTTCAAATATATCCTCTCAAAAATATTTTAAAACTACGATAACTTTTTCTAGGTTTAATATTTTTATTACTTGTTATTAATGGCAGATATTAAATTGAGAAAAATAAGTCAAGGCACAGAAAGTTAAAGTAGTCGAACTTTACTTTCTTTGCTTACTCTTATGCATTTGACAAGCTATTAGGATTTTTCCATAAAAATATATTATCAGTTTATCAATAATTTCGAAAGTAACGTTCAACATGTTAAAATTACCTAGAGGTTCGAATGAGCAATTAGATAGTAATATTTCAGCTTTCATTAGAAAGTTATTTGGTGAGGGACCTATTGGAAGGCGGTAAAATTCATTTAAAAAACATGTTTTTCTCTCGTTATAAAACATGCGAGAATTTCAGCAATAGTCTTTAAGCAATATTTATTAAAAAAGAAACAACGCATATATCCAAAGCCATAAATCATATTTAGAATATTCTTGATAAGTCCCCAAACTAGAATGAAATATAAATTAGATTTTGAAGAAAGATACAACGGATTAATAATGTTTTTGCGATAGGAAAATAAGCTTTAGGGTCGTGAAAGTAAATGTATTTTTATTCTTTTTTGATGATGAAGCTATGAACTGAGATGCGCAACATGTTTTATACTTATCGTAAATACCATCTAACTGAAGCACAAATTGGGTAGGGATAAATACACCAAGAGAAAATGAACGATGTTTTTATGAACGGGTTTTATTAATGCTCAATTGTCATGAAATGGTCCTTAAGAGATTTAACTGATAGGAGTGCCAAATTACTTTGAAATAATTATATTTGTGACTGTATATTCTTTTGTGCATACTGTGGGTGCAATAAATATACGATACAAAGCAAAAAGCTAATTCATTTTTATTACACGAAAACAGAAACACTAACGAAGTGCTATTCTAATTTATTTTTGTATGATAAAGATACGAGATTTGTATTTATCATACAAAAACACATTAGAAAAGCACATTCTTCTTGTTTTCGTATAATAAAAATAAATCAACTTTTTTTGCTTTGGATCGGATGCGTAATGAACCCACTGTATGGGTGTCTGTTAGTAAATGTGTGCTTGCGTTTATTTGTTTGTTCCTCTTATTTGATGGCATACCAACCTTTTTAGGTCATTTAATGCCGAGAACGATATATTTTTGATAATTGCTTCTGTTTTGACCACAGTTAGATTTTGTAAGATAACACAATATTCGCTATTTAATCCATAGCCGAGCCGGGGGGAATGTGGGGATTCATACATTTAGGCTTTTAGTCTAATTGTTAACGCAAATGGGACGACTGGGATTCGAACTGTTGTATTATGATTCTGAAACCCGACTGCCTACCCTCTTTTTCAAGTGAACTTCTGTTTGGGATTAAACCCATTTTTGTTTTACATAAAACGTGCGGTTGCATATGCTCTATCATGTCCTAAACAGCCGCCAACTAAGGGTGATAACACAGTTTCGGTGAGTAAGACATAACTATTAGCGTCACCTGGATCATTTGCCACTAGACTGGGTAATAGGAAAAAATATGTTAAGGCTTTGTGTATGCGTAAGTGTACGTCAGTGTATATCTATTTGTTAATTCGGAATTGTATGTGTTCAGAGAAAGGTGAATACATGTTTATCGATGTGTTTGTTATTGTGCGTACGTGCTTGTCTTTAAATCTGCAAGTATTCGTTTGTGTTCAGAACAGTCAGTAAGTATTATTGTGCGAGCCTTCGTGTACGTATCTTCGTGTGCATATCTTTCTGTATGTGTGTATTTTTTGGTACGCATGTATGTGTTTCTCTATGAGTCATTGAGTGTAACAACCCCACAAGCGCTACTGCGGCCAGAAACTAGTTACATAACACTCTCGCCGATCGTATGCCTTGAGCTACCCGGCAAGCACCTGGCGGTCAATGAGAGTTTTTTTTTTATCCTGGTGCTTGTCAGACTGTTACTCTGAACGCTTAATATAAGCGTGTGCATGCGGGCGCACGCGGGTTTGTGTATTCATGTGTGTATCTCAGAGGGAGAGAAAAAATAGTGAGAAAAGAAAGAGGTGGAGGGAATCGGAGTGTATGAGATAAGTAGAGAGAATATCTGGGACATCGATTCTCTCTCGATCTCCAATAAATCATTACATCTCCCTTTGATGTTTCTAGAATCTTAAAATAAAAAGACGATCTACAAACGATAGAAAATTAATACAAACAAAATATGTTTTTTAATAAACATAGTCAATAGAGTTACAAAGAAAAAAAAATGAAATTATGAGTTAAGATCAAAGGCTGCGTTCAGTCAATTGCCATTAAATAATTGTTTGTAAGCAAGCTGGCATACCCATATACTTTTACTAATATAATAAAAGCCTCGTGACGCGATGGGTCAAATTATTATTCCATTAATTCAAGGACTGTTCCAAAAGTATTACCTTCTATTTTTTCTACTTGGTCACCACCATTCTCAATGCACATTAAACAGAGATGAACGGGTTGATTCATTTTTGTGCCTGGAGCGCGCTTGTCACTCACATATCTGTCACCGCTCTGAAATCAACGAATCTATCTCGGTACTGACATCAAATGCATCGGCTTTGAAAACGTTTAACAGCCTCCGATGAATGATAAGTCACTCAATTTGTTCAACATAGAGGAATTTACAGACGCATCACTGCCTCTGAAGCACATCCCTAAAAAAAAGATTATTCTGTTGAGTCTCTGACCGAAAATATCTGCAACATAAAAAAAAAGGTTTCAAGTAATGAATGCGTGTGTTCAGTCATAATAACAATGCAATTTAGTAGTTATATAATAAAAAAATAAAAACATTTGTTTGGTAATATGCTTGCATTAAAGTTTAAATACCAAAAATGCAATTTAGTTGCCTCGTGATCCATTCTGGCATAAGAAAAAAATGAAAAATAAAAACATTTTTTGCAAATATGCTTGTATTAAAGTTTAAATACCTTTCAGTCATTTTTGTTTAATTTTGAAGCCAGTCCTTTTAATTCCTCGTATGATTCCAACTTATATTACTTGACTCTTATAACCTGGCATGTAAAAAATGAATGTAAACATTTATTTCGTTATAATAATCCAAGAACAAATATAAAGCCGGCTATACAAAAATTAGAATTGGAAGACTCCTGAGTTTGATCACCTGAAGAAGGATGAAGGATTCATCGTCCGAAAAGTTTTAAAGGTAACTATGATTTATTATTGTATTGTAATTAAAAGCTAAATATACAAAAATACGAATCATAGGTTGCATGCTGTTTATAAAAATGTAAATAGAGATTTTTGTAATTCAAAATGTATTTTCTACTTGATAAACAAAATCATTTTAATGCTGGTTTGTATAAATGGATAGAAAGGTGAATTTAAAAAAATCTATAAATCTACACGCATGTTTATGTAATGCTATTAGGTGGGTCAGGGTCTTGGTTGGTTAGGTCTTGTTGGCTGGACATCACGTAGACTGAAGGTCAGTTATTCTCCGATAAACTTCGTAGTGACGTAACCAGCTCCATAATATAAAACCAGATTCTTGCGTATCATGGGGCGGAATCTACACAAACAAGCAATAAAGTTGGTCGAGCAAGATTTCTGTCTCTATTATTGTTGAGAAATTGAATTTCAGTTGCTTCTTCCACAGATCATCAAACATAAATGGTAAAAGAAACTTGACTCCTGATGAAGAGGAGGTGTGCAATGGCTGCAACAAGGTAAGGCCTATAGGGGGCGAGCTGAGGACATCACCAGCAACAAGGATATGCTCGAATGGGAGAGAAGAAGAAGCTTGTCCAACCAGAAAAAGTTTATAAATACCAAAAAATTATTCGCTTACGAGTTTCATAATGTTTTTCATCATGCACCTCTTTCGTAGAGCAGAAGTACCACTATGCCCATGTAAATACCCACGTAACGTAACATTTATTTAGAAAAAAAACCAAAGCCTAAGTATATCGTAATTACAAAATTTAAATTTTATAAGGTAATATTTTACATGTAGATAACAATTTAGAATACAATTTATGAAGTCTTGCCCGAAGAGCACAAAATCAAATGTTGACGGAATTTATTTAAATCAAAGCAATAATGAAGTAAAAAAAAATTCTATATGTTAAATTGTTAATTTAAGAGCGAATCTCATTAAATATCTTATTTTTCGGTAAGGTATACTTGAGTAGAAATTACAGAATTGTTTTTAATGACACAACTTGGTAAGAGTCCACATTTTAATGTCACAAATCAGTAAGGGTCCAAATTTTATTTTTGTTTGGTTGGTGTTTTATAAATGAATAAACCGTATTTTTAATTAAATAACATCAATACATAATTAGAAAATTTGCATAGACATCAATTTCCCTCTTAATAGAAATAATATATGCAACTCATCCAACCTGAACCCACGATCTCAATGATAGCAGACTGCATCACTGACTACTGAAAAAATATATTCAAGATAAAGTTGATTCTGAACGTGAAATCCAGTAAAATAAGAAAGAAAATCAACTCCTCGTTTTCACAGAAAATCACAATGTGAATGTTTCTTAGAAACAAACCAATGAACAATGGTATTATCATTATTTTCGCGCATCTTATTTTAAAAGCATGAAATCTAGATTGAATATCCAAACATAAATCGAATACAATACTTAAAGCATTGTCATGTAAAACTTGGCTGTCTATATTAAAATGTTTAACGTTAATAATTAAATACAACACCAGAAATAATTATTGTTTGTTTAAACACAATATGTAATTAAAAGAAAGAAAAACATTGTAATTACAATCTAGTTTCTAGCTGGTAATAATTGTTATGGTATATACTTAATAATTCAAAATTATTTTAAAAACGGATATTGTGGTTTGAATTAGATAAATCTATTTGCAAAAATTATATTGAGTTATATAGATTTTTTTGGTTATTCATTTCTTTCTAATTTGATTGTATAATGTATTCTATAATGCCTTCTCAAAAATAAGCTAGAAACGTGTTTAATTTCTGTATTATTCAATCGTCATTTTCAAAACAAAAAACAATCTGGAATACTGACTAGCTTCAAGAGACATTTGGCAAAAATTGGTTCCTGTTAAGAATGAAAAGAAATTTAATCCAGAACAGTAACAGATCCAATTGTATGGCAACAGCAACAATAGTGACAATAGTCCAGTAAAAGATCCAATCATGACACCGGACTGATGTTAATTCGCCTTTGGTCTTAACTAGACTTGTTATTTGCCTAGCAGTCTGGTGAGCCGTGGCGGGAAAAACAGACTTATATACGGATTGCAAAATATTTTATATATATGTATATACATCAC
>JAYKTE010443986.1:0-10336 GCA_036873565.1 Xipholeptos notoides | reverse complement strand
TCTTCCGATCTATTTCTAAGCCCTTTCCCTTCACCAACCAATATTAGAAAACTGTATCTTACCTTTCTTTTCTTTCTTTCTTTCTTTCATTCTTTCATTCTTTCATTCTATCTATCTCTATTTTGGCGAGAGGAGGAAGGTGAGGGGGTACTTTTGTAGGAAAATGATATTCATTCAAAGCTAAAATGGATTCAGGTTTTTTATCTTACTGTTTTTCTGAGGGGTTTGGTTTTGGTTTTGCTTTCATTTTTTTTTGACATTTCTATCTTGACCCATCAATGAAAAAGGATATTCAAAAACCCTAAATGCATTTTCTCTTATGTTCATTCATCCTTTTTTTTTGCGGTATCTCACAATAGAAAATATATATTTGAAACTCAAATGGTGTTTTTATTTCACTTTAGCATTTCTTTTCTTTTCTTTTCCTTTCTTTTCTTTTCTTTTCTTTTCCTTTCTTTTCCTTTCTTTTCTTTTCTTTTCCTTTCTTTTCTTTTCTTTTCCTTTCTTTCCCTAATGCTTTCTCCTGCCCTCAATTCAACCATACAAATAAAGACGACGCACGAGAGAGACCGACTGTCAATCTCAAACCCTGTTTTTCAATTGATTTGACAAACATAAAAAAGTGTTGAGAGTCATTTCTTTATTACTTACCAACAACCAGCTGACATGCCTCCGGCTATTGCCAATGCCAAGAAGCAGTGTCAAATCAGCCAAACTTAGGACTCCCTCCACAGATATGTGTGTCTCAGAATCAAGAAGAAGGAATAAATAATATCAATCCTCAAAATGATGAAGATTATTGAGACTTTTATTGTTATATTTGTTCAATTCAATCTCTTATTTTGGCAATAGGGATAAGTATTATATCTCTCCCAAGGAGAATAGGCACTCTAAAATAAGTATAGCAGAAAAGACTAGGCCAGTGATGGCTCAACTAATGGGCCGGTCATTAGGACGTCAGACTGATTTTAATTCGGTATGCATTTGATCCTGACTAGAGGAAGACTTGTTTGCGTAGTCATCCTGATGAGTCGCGAATGTGGAAACAGGCCTGTAGACAGATTGCAAAATATTTCATATATATATATATATATATATATATAAATATATTTCTGCCTAGGACATGAGAATATCCAGGTTAGTGTCTGGGGGCATGCTTAAACCACTGGGATAGATGCACCTTTAGTCTTTGTTAAGATGAGCATCTAGGCGAAGGAAAATCTCTGAATTAAAAACCTTTGGTCTGTTCTTCATGTAGTCTGTGGCAAATCCTTGTACAAATTCAATTTTTTTCTACATGCGGAATTCAGTAATGCATCTCTGTATCTGACACACATTCATGAAAGGAGTGGCTTCCTAGAGTCTCACACTATCAATATCTGCAACAATTCAAAACTGCAAAAGTTAAAACTTTCAGGTCATGAATGCATAAGTTCAGTCATCATAATAATGCAATTTTCAATCCCCTCTGATGCATTAATTTTGGGACGACTCTTGTAGTAAGCTACAATTGGGTATTCATATTAATCTATACTAGCAGAACCCATGGAAATTCCACAGTAGTCAAATATTTTGAAAATACTTCAGCAAGAACTTTCTGATCACATAAGCAAACAATTAGAATAAGGTTGTCCTTCAATAAAAAAAAATCACTGGAATATATTTTAATCAGACTGTAGACAAAACCAAAAAAAAAATTGCTGTAGATATTATTACAAGAAATAGAACTACAAGTGAATTGTTATTTTCTTTTAACTATGTAAAAACTATTAAAATCTGGTATTTCTTTACACATTTTGATTTTACCATAAAGATATAAGCCTAAATTTTATAGATGATAAAGAGTGTCTATAAAGAGAGATAATTTGTTTCTCTCTAATTACTGTATAAATGATTATGTTTTTGTGACACCGGACAAGCAGATTAATATATAGTTGTTAACCTATTGTCCTACAAGAGGCTTTCTTGCCTCATCAACCACCTCCAGACCCATTGAGCCAAGTAATGTCATAAGTCATCCTCAGGATCAAGGAACAAACACATACACATATTAGAATTTGGTCAAATTATGAAATGTTTTACATATAGCAGTAAACATTTTTAAAAACCGTAACTAGTTTTAATTATCAATATTCATCTAAAAAATTAAAACATATTAAAAAATGTATGTAACAATGATGATGAGAATAAAAGTCCGAATAATCTGAATAATAGTTGTCAAACCTCATCTCAGAAACTAGGAAGAATAATAAAACATTGTGTATATAACAATGAAGATGGGAATCAAAGTCCAAACAATAAAGACTTCTGTGAAATACTGGTTGTCAGCATCTGTTGACAACCACAGTATGGTAAATCATTAAAATTGAAAAAAGTATATCTAAATCAATGTTTTTCCGGCTAAAAACCAATTAAGAATTTTTCCCCCAGTTTGAATTCCCTTTATGTTGAGTTCCAAGACTGTAAAAAATGAATTGATGGAGGAGTTTAGTAGGAAAAATATAAATAAATTAAAAAAAATATATATCACCTGCGCACACACATTTTTCACCTTTATAGATATATAATTTGATAAAAAAAAATAGTGGAAAATACATCCATCTGTGGTTGATGAGGAGGTTTTACTTTGAAATATTCTATTTAAAAAACAGTCACCACACATCATACAATCTTTCATATAGATTTTTTTATTTTTTAGTAAAGTAACAAATGATCCATTTGGGGTGGAAAAGGAGGGTTTTATCACAAAATATTCCACCATCAACTCACCTAAAAAATAGAATCACACATCATGCTGCCTTACAAATTCCTTCTTATTTTTTGATAAAAAAAACAAAATCCTTTTATTGGTTAACCTAAAAGAGTTAATAGAACACTGAAGACAGCAAGTAAATAATCCCACAAAGTAGATATATACATGTGTCAAATTTCCGTTTCAAGCAGTCCTTTAAAGGTGAGGTATACAAAAAACGCACACACACACACACACACACACACACACACACACAGACAGACAGACAGACACACACACACACACACACTGTTATTTGTGTAGATATAAGATTTTGGCTTTGTACCTTTGCCAAGTTATTTTTATAGCTTAGACAATTAGAGCCAGTGTTGTGTTTAAGCCGGCTCTCACCAGACAAATGGGACATGAGTTTGTATCTTACAAAAGGATTATTCTACTTTTATTTCTTTCTCATCTGCACAACTTCCTCATAGATCTAAACTGACACTTTGATTAAAGTTGGTTTCTTTGTGTTAGGGGAGTGTCAAATATTGTAGGTTGTAGGCCCAAAGCTCTAGATTCTTCATTCGATAACATACACATACGCGTAAGGTGGAAGAAAAAAAATAGGCAAACAAATGCCAATACTCACTTGAATTTTATTGAATAGGTTATAAGTCCAAAGATATATATCACTCTAGATTTTTTATTCTATAACCTACACTTAGGATGAAAAAAAAAGTTGGCAAACTAATGCCTATACTCCCCTGAACATCATACTGTAAGCTGTTGGCACAAAGATATATATCACTCAAGATTTAATAGTAATAACACAATTGTTAATAAAATTATCCTTTCTTTCAAGAATATTTCTCCAAATAGATTGTTCTTAGCATTAAATGGCAGAAAAAGGTTAATATACCTTTAAACAAAATTAAACAAACAAATTAACCGAGGGTAGTTTCACTGAGGCTGGTCATGTTCAAAATTAAGCTGGCACCCGTCATATAATTTATTATAATAATTCTATGAAGTTACATATCTGACATAATATTTTCATTGTACCCAAGTGGTCTACATATGTTTTCATTTTAAGGGAGATTATTTGTTTGTTTGTTTAGTTTTACAGCATATAAACCTTTCTAAGACATTTAATGCCATGAACAATTATTTTTGAGAAATGTTCTTTTTGTTTACATGTAATTATTTGAACAACACAATATGCACTATTTAACTCATAGATGGAGGTAATGTGGGAATTCATTCCTTTCCTAAAGGTATTAGTCCAAATGTAACTGTAGAAAGAACGACTGGGATTCAAACTCATGCATTATGATTCTGAAGTCTGACTGCCTATCCACTGTTCCAAGCGGACTTCCCCTTTTTAATTTATTGTTAATTTATATACTTCATTCATTTTATTTTTTCTTACACAGGAATGTATTGGCAGTTTTATTTTGCTGTAATAAATGGTTTGGTATTGTTGCCTAAAGCTCTTAATTCAAATTAAGTGCTATCTCTTGGCTTGTTTGTTTTGGGTGCAGAGGTTAAGAGGATGCAAGGAGAAATACCTAATACATCAGATTAGTAAAACAGATAACACAAGGCTTGCACGAGATTTACGGCTAGAGAATAATGTATTTCACTCAAAATAACTTTGGGTCACAAGAAAATGTCGACCTTTTCACTTTAGTGAGTCAATCACCAGGGCTTCATTTTTCTGTTGCATTATACAACAATTGCCTAAAAAGCTGATGCATCCAGAATTTAATAATTCTGTTGCAATCTTTTTTTGGTCATAAATGTTTATGTCTGAAATGAGCAACTGTTGTCATTCCTTTCATGTAGTATTATGAAATCTGACAAATGGTTGCACAATTGTTGATTAGTTAATCGAATAAAATTGATAGCATATACACATGAATGTTCAGAAAGAAAAAAAAAAAAGAAACTTGTTCTTTTGAATAAATAAAATCCCAGTAAAATTCTTATTTGTATATATCATTTGTAGAGCTGTTTAATTTTAGATAAAGTGGTTCCAATTTTAAAATATTAAAATAGTAAAGCCTTTTATAATAAAGAGAAAAATAAATTAATCCAAATGGTAACAGATCAAATCAATATTTTGGCAGCAATAGCTGTTCAAGTTGTTGTAGTAGGGGTAATATCAATAATGGGGAGGTCCACTTGGGATAGTGGATAGACAGTCGGACTTAGCAATCGTAATACAAATGTTCAAATCCTAGTTATTCCATTTGCATTCGTAGTTGAACTAATACCCTTCGGAAAGGTATGAATCCCCACATTCCCTCCAGATATGGGTTAAATAGTGAATATTGTGTCATTCCTATAAAAAAACTGTATGTGGACAAAAATAAGGTTTCTCAAAAATGATTGTAATCAGCATTAAATGACCTAAAAAGGTTGATATGCTATAAAACTAAACAAACAAACAATAATAATAATAATACCAATAATTGTTTTTTTTTTCCAGCAGATTATATAATATAATTTGCATCCTTTCTGTTCAGTGATTGGTTTATCTTCTAAATCCCTTAGTATAATTTAGATCCCCTTGAATGTTTGCAAATATACCCTGGTACTCATTAGACCCCAAATTTTGCTACAGAATATCTTTTTGATTAAGAGACAAAGGAAGTGTTTCTCTCATTTAAATCAATTTGTTATCGCAAGAGAAAAGAAAACTTAATTGAAAGTTAATCATCTTCATCAATTTTCTTGATTAAAAGTGGTTTTGTTTTGTTTTGTTTGAGTTAGAGCACAATACTCCTCGAGGTTATTTGAATTCAATTTCTTTTTCAGTTATGTCATCAATTCGGATGACATAAAAGGAAACTTTCTTTTATTACCAAATTTAATTTCTCTAAAATCTCGAGAGAAAAGGGAAAAAAAATTACACCTTTGTCAGCTGCTTGTGTTGATGCGCAACCAGGTTTTAAAAGTTTTTCAGATCCTCATAGATTCGTTCTTGAGTTCTTGGCTTCAAGGAGTTAATAAAAAGCTAAAGAAATGAATAAAACCAAACAAAAAATAACAAATACAAAAAGAGTTACATCTACCTCTTTTCGAAAATTAAATATATACAATAAAATACAACACATTGATATTCTCTTCTTAAGACTTAATTTTCGACAGCAACAGAACATAACACAAAATGTTTCAAAATGACTGACTATATTTTCCTGGAAGTTTTTCAAATTTGCACTTAAAAAAGAGAAACTGTGTTTTTGTTTCTTTTACTTTCTAATCAACACCTACGCTTCAACCAATAAGAACGATTGTTTATCTTAATGGAATCAACTCATGTCAAGGCTGTGAGAAGAGAGAGAGAGATACAGCAAATGATTCCATGATCAAAAATTGCATTTTTGGCATCCGTGCCACTCACAATATCTTAACAAAAGGAAGCCAGATTGGCTTCCCTTCTAAGACAAGTAGCTAACCAACACATCAATCAAATCAATGAAGCATAAGTTAAGGAAAATATTATAAAGCAGATTTTTACATAGGAAACTTCCACCGCCCCCAATGTCTAAAATTTGCTTACCCACCTCTAATTTCTAAAATCTACCTTCACCACCCTCAATGTAAAAATCTGCCTTCAGCCCACCCAAATTCTAAAATTTTCCTCCATCACCCCCAAATTCTAAAATTTTCCTCCACCACCCCCAAATTCTAAAATTTTCCTCCACCACCCCCAAATTCTAAAATTTTCCTCCACCAAATATGCACTTTGTCAATCTTTGGGCTGGGATTGCTTGCTCTGCTGCACCGGTCACATGTGGGGATGGAGACTAAAAGGAGAACAATCATGGTGGGAACAAACAGGACGAGAGAAATGGTGACAGACAATGACGAGTTTTTTTAGTAAAAATAATCTTTTTCTTGATTTCTTCAACAAGGGTTCCTATAGTCAGTGGAATGTTCCTATGGCGTTTTGCTCTAATCAAAAGGTTGAAAAGCGCTGGCTTATGAAATGTGTTATTGAAGGGATGAGAGCTTAATAAACTAATTATTTTTATTATAAATGAAATATAGAAAAAAATCTATTAGTAAAACCAATTTAAAAACATACCAACAAAAATCGGCCATTATTTTTTAAACATTTTTGAGAAGTGCATTCTATGGATGTTTAATCAAAATGAAAAAGGATGAAGGAATGAAAAATAAGGGTATTTATACTTTACCAAAAATTAATTATCTCGTATGCAAACATAACTGACAGTCGATATTTATTCTTGTTTCCAATCAAGTCTTTTAGAGTTTGGTTCAAATTGATTGAGTTAATAACAAAAAGCCTCCAAATGTTTTCCAATTTACACACACACAATCACATATGCATATACGGAGGATAAATAAAACATAAAATAAATCAGCATTAGTAAGACAAATGCTGTCTGAAAATAAATAATTTCATTATATCTTGAAAGATTAAACAAAAGGTTAAGTTTAAAATTTAGTAAAGGTTACACAATTGAACCATCAAAAATTACCAAAAGAAAGCCATAGATTTTAAAGGTGAAATCTATTGATTGCTATCATTCTAAAGTCAGCTGAAAAGCAAATACAGATGTTTCTTTGAAAGACAAGATCTTTGAAAGAATTATCTTTGCCAAGCAAGACCTTTGAAATAATTTATCTTGAACAAGTCAGATACATCCTATGAAAAGTTAGGGTAATGATTGTTGTTTAGAAATAAAAGTATTTGTAAAAGTACTTATTTTCATGAAGCCTTTTATCATTATGTTGAAATTATTTTTCATTTCAAATATAACCTGACCGCATTCAAAAATAAAATAGCTTATTCCCAAAATAGAATATTAATTTTGTATTCAAAGAAATCTAAATGATATGCTTTCTAAGTTAGCGCCTTCCAAAGCCAATGCTCTTTGAAGATTCTTTTCAAGGAAATCTTTCCAAAGAAATGTCTTCAAAGAAATATTTTCTAAGGAATATTTTTTAAGAAATGATTTTAGGTTATATAAGGATAATTGTCCAAATTATATAAAAACAACATTATTTTTCAATCCTCATTTCATAAGGTTATGGGAACCAAAACGTTGTAAATAAAACAGTCAAGGTAAGGATAGTAGTCCAAAAAATATAAGCAACCACAGTTATCAATCATTTTTTCACATTGTAAGTATATAACAATCAAGATAAGGATAACAGTTCAAATAATATAAATAAAATGTATTATCAATCCTTATTTTTTAAGCTTACATCAGCTGAAATGTTGTAAATATGACCAGCAAGATAAGGATAATTGTCCAAATGCTCTAAACGACATAAACTATCAATCCTTCATTATATCAGCCAAAATATTACGAATGTGTCAAATTTGAAACAAATTTAGAAAAGTAAAAGTTTGAAATTAGCATCATATTTTGTAATTTAATAAAAGAGTTAAAAATTATTCCTGTGAAATAAGCAGTTGGGGTTAGTTGTATTTAAAGTGAAGTCTAAAAGGTTCTGTTGTTTTTTGTTTGCTTTTTTAATGAAGCTGTTATAAAAATATTGTTATTGTTTGTATATTTTATGAGCCAAAAATGGAGATCAATATTATTATTCAGTGGATTTGCTCCAAATCTTTTTTAAATTACCATTTTCTGGTGATTAGGAAAATGGCTTGAAAGGTTACATTAATGTGCTCAATTTCCAATTAGATATATTGATTAGTTATTGTTGCTGGGATAAAAATCCTCCTTGTGATCAAAATATGGAGAAAATCAAGTTGAAAAAAAGAAAAAGAAAAAAAGGAAACAAAGCATTAAATTGAGAAGCTGTTCTTCATATTAGATTGATTGATCGGTTTATACTTTCAACAGGAAGTATCTTTGCTTATTGGATAAAAAAGAATTAATCCGATGTCTAGCCACCGGACACAGAAAACACTGCACTTAAATGTAATTAAAAGATTTTCGTTATTAATAGCAGGTCTAGAAAACAAACAATGACAATATCTTGATTATTCTTGTTAACATTTCTAGGATCAGAATAGAACACAAAATAAAAATAGACTTATTCAAGGCTGAAGATCACAAATATTTCATGCATTATCCTTATTAAGAAAACTTAAAACCTAAAAAAGAAATCATTAAAATTATTCAGACTATCATTCTCATTTTTTATAATTACTTTCACAATATTTCAGATATTTTAACGGTACTACTTAATGAAATCAGGAAAATTCATGTTATGTTGTATATTCACCACTTGGACAACTTGAAAGAACTTCCATGGGCACATGTGTTCTTTGGCAACTGTGATCATGTGTTAGTACAGGGGCAGCAACCTTTTGCTAACTGTGTACCGACTTAAGGTTTCAAATTATTCTGAGTGCCAACAACATATATTTTTATATAAGTCAAGTTCAATATACTTATTTTACAGTATATTTTATTCTTATATATTAATATATTCAATAATAAGTAAAATTGTAAGCAACATTAAAAAAAATGAAATTCTTTAAAAGATTTTAAACAATTTTTTATTGTTAACTGATTTATAACAAAATTCATTCAAAAAGCTTGAATCATCTGTGGAGTGCCATTGGAAGTTGCTTGGCGTGCCACAGGTTGCTGACTCTGGTGTAAGTGGATAGGAAAGCAAACCAAAGTGGAATAACGCAAGATATTATTTAAAACTTAACTAATTTATTAATTTCGCTACATTTTGTTTGTTTGTTGATGTTTTACAGCATATCAACCTTTTTAGATCATTCTAAACTCTACATTTCAATATTATACTAAATTACCCTAACTAATAAGCTTATTTTAGTGGGAGGACAAAAAGTATATTAGCCTATCCTGCCAACCTAAAGAGGAAGAAGAATGAGAGAGAAACTCTGAAGTGATTTTCATGATCATCATGTGATACCATGTCTCCTCTTTCATTTCTTTTCAAATAATTCATTTCAAACTAAATTTTATACATTAATTAACAAAACCAATTATTTTAAATAATTACTCTACTCAGGTATTAAAAATCTAGTTTGTATGCCTGAGTTTTAAGAATCAATTAAATTAGCTTTTAATCTTCAGAATGTTACAATATTATTGAACATACTGGTCAAATAATGTTGTCACCTAGTATGTTAACTTCTGGTATTATTTAAAAAGGGAAGTGAGACAGTTTTTGTCAGAGGGAGGCAACCAGCTCAAGCAAGAACATTATGGCTAAAATAAAACTTTAAGAAAATTTCACTTCTAGTTTTCATGTTCATTCCATCTTTCGTTCAAGAAGACCAGAAGAATGGAGGCGCTTCATCTCACATGGAAATTGGAAAAGCCAAGCAAAGAAGCATCTTTCAAAAAAGTAAGTAAGCCCTTCCATTATTCCAATCGTTTCCAAGCAACGGCCACAATGGCACAAGAGCGTGACATGATAAATATATTTAGACAAACACATGACAGACTTTATTATATAGTATAGATTGATACAGGATTTTTTTCATTTTCTTTCATGATTTTCATGTGATACCATGTTCCTTCTATCTGAGTTGCAATATAGTCCGGTTCAATATGTAATTCTGTGGGAACTTTTTGAAGATTTGTAAAACTATACATTTTTGGAAAGCTTATG
>JAYKTE010443875.1:0-10337 GCA_036873565.1 Xipholeptos notoides | reverse complement strand
GAAAACAAATAGTACATTAAAATGAAGCACATGGGATATAAGATATGCAAGGCAAATTGATTGATTTTATAAAAAAAAAACAAATAGTACATTGAAATATAAAATATAATATACAATTGAAAAGGCACATATGATGCAGTTCTATTGTCAAATACATGCTAATATTTTGAAGTAACAATCATATTTTCCCAAAAGACAAGTGATCAATGTTGCCTACTGTACACTTTGGTCTTTATTGTTATTTATGCTACTGAATGCATGAAGCAAATAACAACTTCTTTAAACCATAAACTGTATTTTAGCTATAGATACCACATCTTTTACTGGCCAGTGATATTAGATAAAACAATAGAAGAAAATTTGTTTTCATTTTGAATAAAATAATTTTATAGAGTAAATAAATAATGCATTGCAATTTGAAAATAACTATCACAGGTTGACCTAGATCATTACAAATAAATACAAACACTAATTAGAATATTTCAATTTGTAAAATCATCAGAGCAATTTTATGTACTTTAAAGATGTTTATGTATTTTCATTTAACTTTCTTATACTGTAAATTATTAAAAACATCCATATTATAGTGCTGGTTTGTTTTGGTGTTTTGTTATAATGGTTCTACCTACACAGTCAAAATTATCAGTCAAAGTCTACAATCTTAAACAGTCCATCTCAGAATGATATTAGGCGAGGAAAAAATAATCAAAATACACCAATCTTGCCTTACCAAAGTTTTTATATTTTCTTCTTGATCTTTTTTATGTTTTGCAGAGTATTTTTCCAATTTAAGTCAATATTTTGATATTTTGATATTTAAAATAAAAAATAAGAAAAATTTAAATACACCAACAAAATGTTTCTTTTTTTTCCTCTCTTCTTCAAAATCTTATTTTTCTCGTAGCAAAACAAGATGAACCAAAATGATTAAAAAACTGGAAAGCATATGTTTTTCTTTTTACCCATTTTTTTGTTTGTCTTTATTTTTAAGAAGAATACTTTACCCTTGATGCGATCAAAATATGATCCTAAAACAAACCAAGTCTGAGCAATGATGTCTATTTCATTCCTAATAAATTATTAGTAAACACTTCTATGATCTATTTGCATGCTTATACTAAACAAATAAACAACTGTTTTTTTTTTTGTACAACTATTTTTGGGGCTGCTGTCCACATCCTTGTCTTTGATATATTCATAATGTTTCGGCAAATGAATCCTTCGGCAGTTTTCAGGTGATTGAACTAGGGAACCTTCTTGTCATAATCAGGAGTCACAGAATTTTGTTCTGTTAACCATGACCAGGTAGAGTGTTTGATCCTTGGAATCTTGGTAACTACTGCCTTTGGGTGGGATAGAAACCTTCACCTTCAGCTGATACTCTCTTCTTTTGTAAAGACATTGTCACATGTGATATGAGGCTATTCATACCTTTCCAAATGGTCTTAGTTTAAAAAAATATTTTTTAAAAACAACTAGGGTTAAACAAGTAAACTATATCATGGACATATACCTAATATTGAAAAGTGATTCTAAGAAAAAATAAACGTATACAAACATATTTAACTTCTTAAACAATCGCTTTTGGTAAACGTTTTTTTATGATCACATAACAATATGCACTATTCAACCAATAGCTGGAGGGAGTGTGGTGATTCATAGCTTTCCCAAAGGTATTAGTCCAAATGTAAACGCAAATGGAATGATTGGAATTTGAACTACTGTACTACGATTCTGAAGTACAACTGCCTATCTACTGGTCCAAGTCGACTTTCCCAAAGTTTATTTTAAAAAGGTAAGAAGAAATACTTATTTTATTGTTTACTAATTTCAATGAGTTCATTTCATTGGAGTATGTATTAAATGATAAGAACACTTACAATTCCAATAAGTAATGATATTTATTAAGAACAGTAAAATATTTTGCATTGTCATTGCTATGTTTGTTCACTTACCAACCAATTAAAAACATTACATATATATTTGAGTTTATTTATAACTTAAAACTGCATGTAAAATCATAACTATGTCAAACATGCAAGTGTCAGAAACTGACCAAAGTGATTTTAATGAATAATGATATTTATGAAAAAATGGGGATTTAATTCTATTTTATTTAATCGGTAGTTATATTTTCAAATGGTAGGGAGTTGATGCGCATGTCTATAAAAGGATTTCTGATGTTTTAAATATAATGAAAACAAACTAATGTATTGAGACTGTTTTTAATCGTTTAGCAACTGAACAACAGCTGCAATATCAATTTGAAATATTTTGCTATTTTTATGAATGTCTTTATTCATTGGAATTGCAATTGTTCCTATTTTCTAATGCCTACAGAAATGAAACAAAATGTTCTTATTCTAAAAGTATTATTTGGACTATTTTCCTCATCCATATTATTTTCTTTCTCATAATGTTTTGACTAAATCAACTTTCAGCCTTCTTCAGCTGTCCTAAATTGACTCATAGCCAAAGGGTGATTCGGTCAAAACTTTGTGAGAAAGAAAATAATATGGATGGGGAAAATAGTCCAATTAATATTTTTAGAATTCATCATACCTTATCTGAAGGATTTCAAAAAATAATATGTTCTTAATCAGTCAGAAAGCAAAAAAGATAAAATGATAGATAAAAAAGATAGATCTAAAAACAATATGAGTTAATTTTGAACACCTGAGGGTTATTTGGTTGAAACATTGTGAGAAAGAAAATAATATGGATGAGGAGAATAGTCTGATTAATACTTTTAGAATTATACTGGAGTTGTTTGATAATTTTTAAGAGTAAATCTATGAGAAAAGTCATGCACTCATCGAATACAAAGCCACTGGCATAGACTGTATCAATGATTTTGGATAAGTGAGATCAAAAATGAGAGAACTATAGACATCAAAAGAAGAGTATACCTCACTTTGGAAACTCAACAGCTTTTCATCATAGACATTATTCATTTACTCTAAATGGGGATATAAAACCTATAAGAACCTAAAACACAGATCTAGAAATCTTATAAAATCTATCTATATCTATATATATATTGACTTCTTCGTCAATTTTCGGCCTACAGACTTGAGGTTTTACATTAGGGGAAAAACTTTTAATCGGTTTGGACCCAGAAATTTACCCGGTAAAAGGTATAAGTTCAAAGATTTGACCTTTGCACTTCCTACCAAACTACTCTGCCAATTTAGGGTCTAAACACTTGAAATCTTAGATATAGGTTATATGTACCTGAGGAAATCTTTTTAATTGGCTTTGAGCCAGCAAAAATAACTGCTAAGTGGTCAAAATTGGGGTCAAAGTTGAAAGATTTGACCTTTGCGGTCTCTATCAAATTACTTTGCCAGTAAACACTTGAACTTTTAGATATAGGTTAGATGGACCTGGGGAAAGCTTTTAAATTCGCTTTGAACCAGAAAAAATATTTGCTAATGGGTCAAAATTGAGGTCAAAGTTGAAACATTTTACCTTTGCAATCTCTACCAAACTACTCTGTCAAATTTGAGTCTTAACACTTAAAACTTGACATTAAGGGTATTTAGATATAGGGAAAACTTTTTAATTAGTTTTCGTCTGAAAATTTAGAGATCAAAGTTAAAAGATTTGACCTTTGCTATCTCTACCAAACTACTCCCCTAATTGTGGGTCTAAACACTTGTAATTTTACATTTAGGTTACTTGGACCTGGGAAAACTTTCTAATTGGTTTGGAACCAGTAAAGTAACTGCGAAGGGGTCAAAATTAGGATCAAAGTTGAAATTGTTTAATCCCACACCCATGCAACACCGAGTGCATCTGATATATAGATTCAATAAAATTCATGTAATTTTAAAGTTATGTAACTGTTAATCCAGCACCCAGGTAAGACTGGGTTAATCTGCTAGTATATCTATAAAAGTGAAAAATGCGTGTGCACAGGCAATTTTTTCCTATCAAACTCCTCGGCCAATTCTTTGTCTGCAGTCTTGGGAATTTGACATAAAGGGAATTCAGACCTGGGGCAAATTTTTTAATCGGTTTTTAGTCAGAAAAACATTGATTTAGATATACTTTTTAAAATCTTAATAATTTACCATATTGTGGTTATCAACTGACACTGACAACCAGTATTTCACAGATAGCCAAACGTTCAAATAAAAAGCTGGCATTCGAACTTAAATTGTTTTAAAATTTAAAATATTTCTACAATTTTTTAAAGTATTACAACTTCTTTTGTGAATAGAATTTCCTTGAAAATAATAGTAAAATCATTTATTTTAATTTTTTTAAAAGTGCCCAGGCAAAGCTGGGCAAAACTTCTAGTAGAAAAGGAAAAACAAACAGGCAGATACAGAGCCTGCTTAATAGGAAGAAAGAAAAGAAAGAATGAAAAAAAAAGAAAAAGGTAGTAAAAAAGAAAAAAAAGAATGCTGCTGGTTGAGGAGTTTGGGTTCTGTGAAATGCTGTTGTTCTACTTCAGGGTGCACAAACTTTTTCAGCATGAGAGCTACTTATAACATTTCCAAGTCAAAATTATCTACCATCTACTAAAAATACAAAACACATTATTTATAAATATTTTTTTAATTATGTCAATTTTCCATTTAAAGATGAAAAAATATAATTTCTATAATTCTTTATAAATAACACTTCATCATTTATTGAATAAAAATGTTTACTAAAAAGAATGAGAACAATAAAAAATGAAACTATTTACATATACACAAACGTAATCACTGTTTTTAAATAAAGGGAAATAACAATTTTCCATCAGTTTCTGACATACATACATTAGAAGCCATTGTGAGGACAGATGATAGGTTGGCACTAACATTTTTTTTGCAAGGGGATGCAATCTACCCACAATACCTGTGTGATCGACCAGTCGATCACGATCAAAGTAATGGGTACTCCTGTTTTACTTCTTACTATAAATGGTGACTGCTACTAATTTAGAAAAGAAAGTCAATGAAGAAGTATTGGTTAGTCGGGTATTAGTAAGAAGAATAGAGCCAAACTATGGAGCAAGTAATAGTAGTAGTTTTTTTTTAGGATCTCTCAGCCAGTAATGGTTACATCCAGGCCTAAGCGGTAAGAAGTAAATATTTTGTGCAGTACTATAACAGCCAACCCTTACATGTCTGAATGTGAATGAATTCGCATATGGCTCCACATATCCCCACTCGTTTTGCATAGTTTGCCACATACACTGTGGGATAGACCTCCTGGTGGATGATCCACCCCTGGCTACTCCTCTTGCTCCCATCCACCCGACTGCTGCCTAGCATGAGTAGCCCTGTGAACAGGCACATTTTACTAAAAATGTTACAAGACTAGTATTCAAATAGAAAAATAGCATCTCAATGATATTTCTGCTTGTTCCTACATTCATCCCACTACCAGTGAGGAGTATAGAGCCATTTTTGTAGATGATAAGAAGGATCCTGGTTTGGAATCAAAAAACAAAACATAGTTCAAATTGCAAATATCAATTTGCAGTGTGTAATTGTTCAAAGCCAGTGGTGTAGCTAGAGTGAATGTCACCTGAGGTGGTCGGCTCAAATGTCAGGCTACTAACCCTCATACCATCCTATGCTGAATGGTTCACCCTAGACTGAATAGACCAAACACTTCTGAAACAGATCGGGAAACCCTATACAACCTATTAATAAACCGATAGGGTAATATCCCCTATCATACACTTGATGCTCTTTGATTATTTCAGGTGATGGGGGATTCAGGAGAGCTATTGGTTGCCTCATGTTCAATTAAGAAAAACTGAGACAAAACCTTATAAAACTAGCTTTTCTTCATACCAAAGCGCTCTCATTGCACCATGTACTTACATAGTAATATATGATAAATAAATCCTATATTCAGACAATTTTTGCAACCTTAGCCTGGCTGAAAAATTTTATTGGGGTGGCATTGTGTCACTCCTAATTTGCTGTCACCCGTGATGGACCACCCGTCCCCTTAGCTATGCCACTATGGATAAGACCTGTCAGATCAATAAGAGTAACTCATCTTGGTGAAGGGCAATACTAATTACAAAAAGTCCAGGAATATAATGAGCATGTAAAACTGGCCTTGTGCCTAATTTGGGTTTGTGCATGACCAAGTAGATATATTCTAATTAGGGCCTTACTTAACTCTTGAAGCAAGTCAATGGAGCCACTCTACTGCACAACTTAATCTTCTCTTTACAAAACTAGATGAGAGCAATTCAACAGAAAGGCTGAATTGAATCTCCGAGTGTCTCAAGTAACTTCTCCTGTCTTACAGATCACCACTATGCTCCTATGAGCCAAGGCTAGCATAGTTATTCTGACCCCCACCACTTCCCCATGGTCCAAAGATAGCATGGATATGCTACACAAAGATCTTGGGTCCTAACACAAATTTTTTCTACTAAATGCTAGCATAGTGCCCCAACTAAACATTCTCTTCATTAGGTCTAAATTTGAGTACTATCAGGTCAAATACACCACTGAGCACATCAAACCTGGCCTTGTGTCATATATCAATTTCATGCTTGACCAGTTGAATACGTACATATCAAATAGCAGTAATCACCAAAATTATAGGGTTATTTTGAATAGGACTTCATGTGCTCCACTAGAATTCTAGGTATTGAACAGGTTGAAAAATATCTCTTTTTTTGTTGTTCTTGTTGTTCACTGTAGTTTTATTGACATAATAAAATACTTTTGGACAACAAGAAAAAAAAGAAGAAAACTTCAAGCTGTGTTTTTTTTTTCTCTCTTTATTTTTTAGTTTCTTTTGTTCTTTTTCTTATTATTTTCACTTCCTTTCTTTGGCTGCCTTTCATTTTCCTTTCTCTCTGTTTCATTGAATCAGACAATAGTTCTTCACATGATTCAGTCATTTCTTTTCTCTTCTGTTCTGTTCTGTTTCTTTCCAAGTACATTCCTTTTTTTCTTCTGTTTCATTCTTTTCATAATAGTGGCTGATAATTTGGTTTTGAGCAGGCCTAACCCTAGAAAGAACGGCTCCGCTATAGAGGATTCAAAAAAGAAAGAAAAGATGTTGCCATGTCAGCTTGGACTAACTTAAATCTGCATTGCTTAAATCAAGGGTCAAGTTTAATTTTTTATTAAAACTTGTGTATTACAATTCCAAAGTCTGACTGCTTATCCACTGCCCTCAATTTCTGAGAATAGACATTGCTTTTTAAAGAAAATATATTGAGAAAAATTATCACAGTATGATTTGATTAAGTCATTCAAACTTTTACTGTCATCTTCAGTGCTTTCATTCAATGTCCTTCTTCAGGTATTACCTGAATTTAGAAACCTTTACACCATCAAATTAACTCCGTGAGTCAATAACAGTACTTTTTAACTTATAAATAGAAGGTTCGTTCCCTAAAACTTGTATATTTTTTTTCTGTTTATTCAAAGATTTTAGATGGTGATTTCATGTGAAAATAAACCATCTTTTGAAAATATCATTAGTCTTCATGTGTTGAATCATTTTAATTTTATTAAAAGTTATTGTTAACATCCCATCCTATTTATAACTGCAAATATAAGACCAATTGTTTCCCTCTAATTCTGGAGAGAGCCGCTGGAGGATAATAATAAGAAAACAAATGTCACTACTCAATTACTTCCCTTAAAGATTAGTTGCTCATATCCATACATCCAATAAACCACTTAGATTTATTCTATTCATGCCTGGACTCCATTTATTTCCTTTAACAGTCATGATAAATAGTTGCATTGCAATTGTGATTTATATTTTATTACATGGTTCTTGTGCAAACATAATTAAATAATATTCAAATTAATTACTAAGAATACATTTCCAAGACTTAACACCTCTACCTGGTCATGATTACTCCAATATGAAATTAGAACAGTCTACCTGTGGATTGGATTGAGGGTTAGGTTTGAAGTTCTGTGAAGGCTCCTGATTGTAACACAAAGGTTCCAGAGTACACTTATAATCACCTGAAGAAGGACAGAGATTATATTGTTTGAATTGTTGGGAAGATAACAATGAAGATAAAAATAACCTAAAACACAGCTACTACATCTTAGAATGTTGCCAGAAATTTGTAATTTTATTAAGAAATAATAATTTTCTTTGAAAAGAATTGAAACTTTTGGAAATAACAAAATACAAAAACCATACTTTTCTAAAAAGAAAATCATTATAGTTGAGGTTAGTTTATTAGAGTTATATTTTCTTAATGAAAAATAAAATTCCTATTATCAATGTCTTTGATTAATAATATTCTGACCAAATTATATAAAACCAAAAATGTATATACTACAAAAATAAAATTATGGAAATCAATATCTCCAAAAAGTGTTCTGATGTCATTAAGCTACTTCTCACAGGGGAACATGGTCAATTAGCCACACAAAAAGAAGCAGGCTATATCTACTTGGTTGAGCACCAACCCAAGTTAGGCATAAGGCCAATTTTACATGATCATTAAAAAAAGTAGGAGATTGGTAATAACAGCAAATAAAAGGGAAGGTCAAAATACTTAATAATAAAATCAAGGAGCCTCATCTGCCCGAAATAGCTGAAAGTTAATGTAATGGTTTTGACTGGGATTTGAACTTGTGTAATATGATTCCAGAGTCTAAGCTTTTATCAATGCTCCACCCTGATTTCCAAAACCTATATCTTGGAATGTTGTCAAAAATATGTATTTTTATTAAGAAATAATAATTTTCCTTTTGATAAAATTTATGTCGGTTTTTTTTTCTTTGATATACATTATATTTCTTTGAAATTCAAATAACTAAAATATCAGAAGTCGACTTGAATATGACATTCAAATATAAAACAAAAGAAGAAATTGTGAAAGAGAAAATTCAATAGGAATTGTGTCCCATCAGACTGTCATCTGCCCATAAATGTTATCTTGTGCAAATATAACCCCCACATAAGTGTTATCTATTTGCACAGTTGGCTGCTGTGTCCACAATAAGGATACTAATCAGTCAGTGATTACTAAGTTCACATGTACGCAGGACTCCTTCAGCCAACCCCTCTCCTTAGCCCTGTCTATTCAACACTGAATAAAACCTCATTTATGACTGTACTGGACAGCCATTTTGATTTTAAATCCTTTCAATAAAATCTGCTTGCATTCATATTTCTTGAATGAATCAAGGAAAAGGCAAACCCAGTTTTTTATTAGTTTGTCTGATTTGGGTCTGAAGTAAAACAAAAAGATTAATGAGATGATGACTGCTCCCACTGCTAAAAATATCCAAAAGATCTTGTATTTAAACTAAAGGAAACCTTTTATGATAAGAATATTATTCTTTTTATGCAAGATAAGTCTGGACTACAATTATCACTTTTTTTGTTGTCTCCAAAGAAAGCAAGCCAATATGAAGAATAAGACATATTTCATAAATGCTTTTGAATATACAGAAAGAACAAACATTATATAAAGAAAACATGCTCCAGATTGTGAACAATACTTCACTAAAATAAAAAATTCTAAGTTATATCAGCACGGTTTTGTAATAATCCAAGAATATAATCCAAATCAAAAATAATAATTCCACTTGAAGTAATGTATAGGTACAAAAAAGCCAAGTAGTTTCATTTAATGAATGGGAATTTATATATAATCAATATATGTCTAAAAATCAGTAATCAGCATGGCAAGATTTTGTTTGTTTCTTCTTATTTTCATTTTACAGCATATCAACCTTTTTAGGCCATTTAATGCCAATTAATATCATTTTTGATCAACATTCTTTTGTTCCCTCATAGTTTTTAAATAACATAGTATGCACTATTTAATCCATAGCTGAAGGGATTGTGAGGATTCATACCTTTCCCCAAGCGGATTAGTCCAAATGTGAAAATAAACAGAACAACTGAGATTTGAACTCGCAAGTTTGAATTTCTTACCAATCAAGGATATACCAACTTGGTTGAGCACCAAGGCAAGTTAGGCACAATGCCAATTTTACATGCTCATTATATCCCTGGGCTTTTGAATCAGCTAAAAAGAGGTCAATGAAATAAAGGAAAGTCATAATGCATTGGATATGGACTCTGAAGAAAGTCATTATTTTTAGGGTTGGACATACCAATATTGAATGAGAGAAGCTCTGGTGGAGGAATGGTAAAAGCTTTGCCTCTGGAATTGTATTACACAATTTCAAGTCCCAATCAAACCATTAAATTTACTTTCAGTTACTTCAAGCTCATTAACTCAGAAGAGTAGCACATCTAGGTGTAAGGACAACACCAATTCTAAAATACCAGGAAAATGAGGCAGTTAGGAGAGTAGGTGGAATGACATCACAGATTATGATAACCCAGGCAGATAAGGCTTGTTAAATCAGATA
>JAYKTE010443874.1:0-19384 GCA_036873565.1 Xipholeptos notoides | reverse complement strand
TTGTATCCCTTCTATGCTAACATAAAATACTACTACTACTATTGAAAATAAAATGCGAATAGGCCAGACGGCCACAACCACCACACCGGAAACTGACCATTAAGCAGGACTTTAGCATTTGACAAGCAAATCGGCCAAGACTGACTTTTTCATGAGAAACATTAGATATGTACAATGACCTTTTGGGGAAACCTAATTACAAGCACAAAAAAAGGAAAAAAAGATTATATATATATATATATATATATACACACACGCATTTAATCGGAATTGTAAGTACACACACACATACACATACATCATAATGATGAAATTTTAATAAGATTATTATATATACTAATAGCTGTAGAAGTATTAAGAGGTTACTGGTGAAATGAACATGAATATAATTATATCTTTAATAATAAAATGAGTTACCAGTATTCTGTGTAAAGTTACTTGTAACCTACTAGTAAGTTTGATGTTGTAAATATCAGTCATCCAAAAGTACTAAGCTACTCCACTCTAAAATATATCTACTTGTTACAAATGCAATACATAAAACTTTTAAATTTAAACCATCCCAGTAGGCAATCATTTAAACATAAATAGCTAACAAGAATAAAGATGAGTGGGATTAAATAGATCGATTTAATATGCATTGAATAAAATAGAAATTGGAATTAATTTTAATTCAAAGCAAATTACTTTGCTTGAACTCCTCATTTATGATTTAATTAATTTAAATGCAGTAATATTTAACAAAAACATATGATAAAATCAGATACATATGAAATATTACTTTGTAAATCAACTGTTGGTTAGATAAAGGAAAGTAATTTTTAGTTGGTATTTTAGGCTTAGTTGAATCCAAGTATCAGAATTTTTTAGTTCAAGAAGATTTTATTGCTCGTTTTTCTCATCATGAACATTATTACTTTCTGAAAAGAATTAGGGTTAATAATAGTAGTCCAGCCAAGCTATCATTTTAATACTAATGATTTTGTACAGGAGAGACAAATTATAAACTCCTCGATCCACCTTAACTAAAAAAAAATGATACCATAAAAAGGAAAAGAAATGCTGACAAGGTTTTCTTATGTTGAATTTAACAATCATCATTTTGTTTTATCTTGGTGATGATGATAGTGGATGAATGATTTGTTATGGCATCAACAAACCATCTTACAAAAAAATAAAAAATAAATTCTATTAATAGTTATGAAAACAAATGAAGCACAAAACACATAAACCCACGTGGGTCATTTACCATAAAGTTTATGTCTTTCTGCTTTATTTTTAACAGTTTGCTTTTGCAATTTTTACAAATAGATTGTTTTCACAATAGTCTTTAAGAGTGAAAACAATGATTATATTGTCAAAAGATTGGTAGATTATTTTCAAAGGTGTTGGTTGAGCATTTTTTCAGTTTAATAAACAATTTTAATGAATTTGTCTAAATTCTTGAGCAGAGGCTTGATAATTAGTAGTCTTTAGATAGAATGAATGTTTGTACAACAATAAAAATGAAAAAAAAAGTAAAAATCTAAATACTGCTTCAAATGAGTTTTTTTTTTTGTATTTAATGAAAAAATATTCATTCACATCCATTATAGTTTTAAAAAGTATAGAAATTCTTTGTAAATCCATTGAGAATTAGTGGTAACAGAATTTGTTAGGATAGGGTACTGTGAATAATCTTTAGTTTCAGGAGTTAACAAGTTTAGAACTAAATAGTTTGTTTTGTTCTTGAGTGAGAAGGAGGAGAGAGAAAGAGAGAGAGAGTCCAGAAAATGTTGTGTGGTATCTGTCCTAAGAGAAAAAGAAATGGGGTCAAGCTAGACTCAGACAAATAAAATGAGCTAGGAGGGAAAGTAGCAATAGCCAGGAGGATATTAAAAAAAAGGCTACAGGGCAGTTGTTTTTTTTTAGGGAAGTTAAAATGGTAGAGACAAAGTAAGTTACTAGTTGAATGAGAGATTATGAAAGAAGGGAAGATGAAGGGAGAAGGTGGGGTAGGATTGATGGACTGGACAGAAAATGAAAGAGAAGGAGAAAGGGGGGCTAAGCTGGTGGGGTGGAGACATAACAAAAAACTAGTAAGAGGGGAAGGAAAGAAAATTACTGGTATTTTATTATGAAATTTTAAAATGAAATTTTATATAAGTTAGATGGACACAAAAAAGTAGGTATAAACCTAAAGTGACCCCCCCTCCTCCTCCCAAATGTAATAATAAAAAATGGTCACAGAAATGATTGGTAAAAAGTAGAAAAGAAGAGAAAATAGAGGAAAAGAAAGAGGTAAAAACAGGGAATTTTGAAGAAAAAACACCAAGAAATGGAGAGCAAAAGAAAGATAAGGCTAGGAAGAGGGTTAGAAAGAGAAGGTGAAAGAAAAGGGAAAGAAATGAAATGAAATAGATTGATTGTAAGATAAATTAAGAAAGAAAGAAAGAAAGAAAAGAAGTATGAAAATTAGAAAGAAAGAAATAGAAACGGGGAAAAAATAAGTAAGAAGGAGAATAATGACATTGAAAAAGAGATTAACACAAAAACAAAGACAGGAATAAAATAAAGAGATAGACAAAAATGATATTTATTTGAGAGAGAGAGAATACTAAATACAGTTGTTGCACAGAGAGAAACAGGGTAATGATAACGATGCAGGCAAGGAGAGAGAGAGAGAAGAAACTACTTGGGCCAAAAAAAGAGAACAACTTCAACAGTCAACACACACCATCAAACACACAAGTTTTTTTGGGTTTTTTTTTAATAAGTGCACTCACTGACTGCACTGCATTAGCAACCACTGCAGTGTGCACTTTCACTTCGGACTAGATTGATCTTTTAACGAACTAACTGTCCTCATAGATTTTATTAAAAAATTCTGGGGGGGGGGGCACATAAAACTTATGAAGAAGAAGCACAGGAACTTGATTTATTAGAAAAAAATACGGAAAGTAATTTCTATCTTTAAATAAAATTAACGCTGACCATAGGTCTGTTGGTTGGTCTGTCTGTTTTTGTCTGCCTATCTGCAACTAAAACAAGCTTTGAGCTGTATCATTGTGCTGGTAGTGGCGGCGGTGGTGGTGGTGGTGGAAATGTGGAAGTAGGGTAAATACCCACCAAGAAAGATTACGGTCAGTTTTTATTAGGCCAACATTAACAACCAGCAATATGATTTTAAAAAAGAAGGAAGGGCATATAGAGGGGGGGGGTTTAGAAAAAACAGACATTACGGAGAGAGAGACACTAGACAGACAGTGACCTACCTCTTACACATACTTTAAACTTAGAAGAGTAGGGAAGACATGAAGAGAGAAGGAGAGAGAGACTAGGAAAAGATAGGAAGAATGGACGAAAAGATAAAAGATAAAAAGAAAGAGAGAAAAGTGATAAAAAGAATGGAGAGAAAGAGAAGAGATAGAGAGTTATAGCGAGTGAAAATGATGAAGAGGAAAATTGATAGAGTTGAGGAGGAAAAAGAGAGTTTTAAAAGAATGGGGACAAGTGAGAGAAAGAAAAAGAAAAGGTAGAAAAAAGCTTGGGAGATAGATTAAAAACAGTGGTGATAATAAATGAATAAAAACACAAAAAACAGAGGTTGGGTCGAGGAATATAGAAGGGTGACTGTCGTCAGAGAAAAAGAGATAGTTAACAAGGCCACATCAGGTTATCTAAAAAAAAGTTTGAAAACAAAATCTGATTTATCTATGGTCATTCATTCATTCTTTTTTAACCTGTTGCTTGGAAAAAGCTCATAAAAAAATTAAGGTAAAAAAAGGCCAAATAAATAAATCAAATAAATGAATTAATAGAAAGAGAAAAAATGTGACTAAAAAGAAGAAAAACACGAGAAGAAAGATAAGGGAGGAAAAGAAGGAAAAGAAGAGAAAAATAGGAAAAATATAAAAAGAAAAGAGGGAAATTACTGAGAAGTTGGGATTTAAATAAATGTCTTTCTTTCTTCATTGTGAAAGATTATTTCCCAAGTGGGAAATGAATGGAGAGATTCAGAATCAGTCTTATTGATTTAAACTATTTTCTTGAAAATCTTGGGTTGGGACGAGTGAGTGCTCTACTGCTAGCCGGAGAGAGGTAGTGGGTGATGGGGGATGCCTTTAAAGATCATCATCTTCATAGTTCAATTCTATTGAATAATAATCCCTTACAACAGTTAAAGACAGAAATAAAATTTCAAAAAAGAAGAAAGTGCGGTCGCCGGTCGTATTCGTAAAGAAAGCTTTGACAAGATCAAGATAAACCATACCATTTTTTTTTTCAGAAGTTATTGATTGATTGATTGATTGATTGCACTCAGTGTGCTTTTTTGTCCCAAAGAGAGAGAGAGAGAGGAAGATTGATTGATTGATTAATGGAGGAGTGAGCAGCAGCAGCATAGAAAGCAGGACAGCAGCAGCAGCACTTGTTTCTTTCTATTTCCAGCGTCAAAGTTTTGCAGAGGATGCACCTGCACTTCATTGCACCGACATGGTAATAATGAAGATTATTTGCTCGAAAAACCTAAAACTGGATTTGATATTTATTTGCGAAAGCGATCTGTTTTTGGGTTGTTTTAAATAATGAAATGAAAATTTTAATTTCGTCCCGTTTTAATCTTTTTTTTTCCAATCGCGCATAACAACGAAATGGAAATTAATCGATAAGTGAAATAAAAAAAAATTAACCAACGTAATTTTTTAACAAAAAACTAAATATTTTTTTTAAACAAACAATTTCTATTAACAAAAACAACAACAGAATTGACTTTTTTTTTAATGGAAAAAAGCAATACAACAAGCTGTTATCTTTATTAACATAATAATAAAGAATGTATCTCTTTTTTTACAAAAACAAAACAAACAAAACGGAATTTTAGGAGAAAAAAGCCGTAATTATTGGGGACTACTGTAACTTCCCAAGTCCATGAAAAACTTGTACAGAAGTTTAGTGCTTTTGGTTTCACTCTCGCTTCTAATAAAGAAATACCTGGTCACTCCACTCACTCACTAGTCACTATGTTCCTGACGAATGCCAGGTCTCTTGATGATAATCCACTCTTAATGTCACGCCACAAGCGATTGGAAAAGAAAAGATTAAAAGAAAACAACGAAATTAAATTTTCCATTGCATTTTTTAAACAGCCCAAAAACAGACCGCTATTGTAAATAAATATCCCGAACCTTACACGTGAAAACCAGGGAACACATATTTATTTGTGAATTAATTATTATTAGCAAGTTCTCTGTGACATGAACAGTGAATAATAGTGTGTCTAGTCGTTAAGTATTGTCATAGAAACTGAACATCTCACTTCAACTAAACTACCAGTGTCGTCAAATACAAGTCATTCATTCTCCAATAGAGCTAAACAAATTAACTTATCGGGACCAATAAAAAGATAAGAGTAAGGACAAATTTCCGGTTTTATTCATTCATTTCTTAAATAAAGTAAACTCCAGCCAGTGCCAGCCAGCTCCCTCCCTCCCCTCCTCCTGCGAACTTTAGTGAAACTCGAGAGAAAAACAATTCAGGAAATTAAGACTTTTAAAGTTGAGGAGGCTATTACTAAACTCAATTGTTTTGAGAGCTCTCTCCTCACAATTTTAGCTATTTTCCCCGAACTCTCACTTTACTCAGTAACTCTAAATGCTAGGTATGAAAAAGAGGTTTTTAAACGTTAAAAGGTTAGAAATCAGTCAGTCGTACTCGTCTTCGAAATGTGACAGGTTAGGATTTCAATACCGAAAAAAAAGTTCGGTAACTCTTGCATGACTAAAGCAGGACAGTTTTCAGGTGACGCCGTTCCATTCATTCACGTGTTACTGTTGTTTTTCATTTGTATAATTGATTTCTCGCACGCGTAACAAGCTCTTGAAACACGTTTTTTTTTTTGTTTTTTTAGGAAAATTCATTTTCAATCTTTTAATTTTTTTTCAACCTTTAGTCGCTTATAGAATTTTTTTTCAAAAACTACACTTGAACGGCGTAACAAAAAAAAAACTGTCCCGTTTTTAGTCATGAAAGAGTTATCAAACATTTTCGGTATTGAAATGCAAAGTTACATTTTGTAACTTTTAAAACATTTGTACGCACACACACCACCACACACACACGTGCATTTCTATTACACACAAACATTCATTTATTACACAAAGTTTTAGTAGTCGGCGAAGAAGTCGACCACCACAAATGTTCTGATCCTTTTTTCCTACTGGTCACAATATAAAAGAAAAAAGGATAGTAAGGAAGGAGTAGTCGAATAAAAAATATAAGTAAAATCTTCAAATGAATTGAATAACTTAAATTCAGAAATTAGCAGTAGCAGCTATCATCAGCAGAATAACAAATAATTTATTTTTAAATACGTAGGAATTAAATCCATCTGTTGGTTTTAAACTTAATTAAAGTGTTTAGAGTGTTGGGGAGGAAGCACAGTCACGCATGCACGCTATATAAGGGTTGTTGTCGTTATCATTGTTATACAAAACTTTACTTGAGGATACGTTTACAATAAAGAAAGAAAGAGAAAGACAGAGAAGTTTAAGGCATTAAAAAGGGTCTCGCTAATCCTAAAAAGTGTTACTAACTGTCCTGTCAGTCAGACAGACAATCATCAATTTAAGCTGGTTTACAAATAAGAGAAGAACACGGAACACTCAGTAGCAATACCATACACAAACACACAGACAGCAAATAAAGTAAGTGTGTGTGTAGTGAGTGTGGTGTTGGTGTGGATTGATTTAATGCCTTAGAAGATTCTAAAATCCCCGACACAACACACACACCGACTGATTGAATAAATGCGTTTTGATTTCTCACTGTCTCATATATTATGAAGAGAGGCAGTAAGCACACACACCTTTCAGTCACACAGACCGTGCAACGACCAACGTAGTCGTCGTGCGTGCACACCAACAACCAACAACTGCACAGAGGTAGGTACAAAGTGGGGCATGAAGCTGTGTTAAAGTAAGTTAAAACAAAAAGAAACACCAGTTTTCTTTTTGTTAGGCATACCGAATAAAAAAATGCTGACTTTGAACTCACACGCATAAGCAGCCTAAGCAGGTTGTTGTTGGCTGTGTAGTGTTTAGTGTTGGTGTGGATGTGGAGGTGATTCAAAAATCAAAACCATAAAATAAGATGTCAGCTATTAAATGAGAAACCCCACCCCAAATGATTGGAGGTGAAGTTCATTCATTCATTTACTGTGCCATGTGTGGTTGGTGTGCGGACGGTGGTTGTTGGTGTGCCGTGGTGGTGCCACCAGTGGGAAACAGTGAAAGATGACATGCACGCGGATCCGGATTGAAGGATTGTTGAGAAAGTAGAAATAGCATTTTTGTTTAATAGATTTAAAACCCAAAATAAGTAAGGAAAGGGAGAACTTTAACGACATACGCTTTTTTGCAAAACAACTTTTATATCCATATTTTCAGACTGTTATCATTCTCATATTTGTAGTTGTGTTCACAACTTTTCGGTCAATTACCCTGGCCTTCTTCGGGTGCATTCACTGCATTAACCATGACCGGGTAGGAATGTTTAGTCGTGAGAATGTATTCCCAGTAATTACTACTTTTGGGTAAGAAAACGAAAACCTTCACCAGAGAGACTTAACACCCCTATCCATTTTGTGCGCAAGTTGAGATAATTACTGAAAATGCATTATTTCCCAGACTTAACATTCCTACCCTTCCTGGGTTGCACCTGAAGAAGGTCAGAATTAATTGGCTGAAAACAACAACTACAAAGATAAGGATAACAATCCGAAAAATTGAAAAACGAATTATAAATAAGGGAATTCAGTTTTCCTACTTGCAATTAACTTTTTAAAAGTTATTCTTGGGGTCGGCCGGCATCCCGCCCGCGGACCAAATCCAACCTGCGAGTGAATTTTAGAATCTAAAAGCTAGAGAGAAGTATTAAAAAAGGAGTTTTAAAAGTTAACCAAAATATTGACCATGGCAACAGTTAGTAACACAAAAAAGACAAATATCACCGACCGCACCCACCGGCGCACACCACACCACCACCACCAGTCAGTGCAGGCAACACTCAGCAGTGGGTGCACGCACGCACGACTAACTGCACAAAAAAAACCCCCAGAAGTCAAAGTCATAAACTCAACAAACAACAACACGTACCGGCACACAATTTCCCACCCTATTTCTTTGACCACCACTCTGGTTATTGGCTAAACAATCATTTCACTTGTCCAAGAATTTAGTATTTCTGTCAACCTTAATTTCCAAGCTGTTCGTGGAAAAATGTAAGACCCAATGACAATGTAAGTAAAACCCCAGCTAGCCAGAAAGTTATGATCGATCTGAGAGCTTAACTGTAACTTTCTTCAGTTCTTACAGAGATTAACCGAGAACAAGATTTTTTTAAAGCACATTTATAACACGCATCGGCGGCGTCGGCGTACAGGGTGTTTGTTGACTGTTGTTGTTTGTATAATTTTGTTTTTGTTGTGCACTCTACACTCACTATTGCAATTTCAAAGAGAAATTTAAAGTTAAACGGTTCACCACCGCACCGGCACCGCTATGGATTAACATCATTAAAACAAAACAAATAGAAAAATAAATTTGGCAGTAACACAGACACAGTAGTAGTAGTGGTAGTAGTAATAGCAGTAGTAGTGTGGAGTGGAGGTGATTAAGAAACAGAAGAAAGAGAAGGAAAAAGAAAAAAAAATCTGTTGATGATCAGACACACAAAAAAATAATAATTCCGAGAGTGCCAAAATATACAGACGAGCAGAAAATAAGAGAAAAAGAGGTGAAAATAAAGACAGTTTATAGAAAAAGAGAGACCGAGAGACCGAGGAGATAAGGAGAGAGTGAGAGAAAAGAAGAAAAAAATAACACCCCTGCTGCTGAGACCCGACGAAATAAATTTAGTAATGAGTGAGTGAGCGCCCACGTGGGAAAAAAATAATATACACCCAACACACATGCACGTACATACGAACAATATGCCATCCAAACACAGTAAATAGGCAAGAAGCAGTTGTTGATATCTGACTGACAACAAAGAATGTCGGACGTATGTGTACGGCCAATTCTCCACCCTTAATATATTTTTTCTCACTTATCGATTGGACACTAAACTTCAGATTACATAAAAAAAATAATTTCAATATTCAAAGATTTGCTCAATTTCTAATAAAGAGCATTTTATTTAGTAAAAAATCGCTCCCCACACACACTCAACGAGAAAGCGAAACCGAATTAATTGTTGCTTGTACGTTTGAGTGTTTTATTTTGAAAAGTTGTTGGAAATTAAAGAGATATAAGTTTTGTTTTTTTATTAATTTGTGTGCAACAAATACATTTTTCTTTTATCTCTTCTTCGACTACACACGCACGGTCGGTGTGTCGTCTTTGGCTGCAGACCCCAACCCACCCCATTTTAAACTAGTAAAGAAAGAAATGCCCTAACTTCAAACTCGTAATTTGTTTTTAATGCCACTTACATTTAAATTAAACCATTAAAATTGATTAATAATGAATAAACATTTTCTTTGTCTTTTTTTTTTTTCATTCCAAATCGATTAAAAAAAAATAATAAAAGAAAAGACATCATCAAAGTCCAAATTAATGGAAGATTTTCGGAGTGGATGGTGGTAGTGAGAGGTGGGGGGTGACCTTTAACACTCCCATCCCAAGAAAGGTTTAATTTTAAACAAGTTAGAAAAATTGGGAGTTCAGTTTTCTTCCTAAATTAAAAACTAAATCATATCAAATTTATGTGACGAATTAACAAGTTTTGACGTAATATTCACATTAAATCTCACTTTTCAACAAGATTCATAATTTCCAAGAAATTCCCTAATTTAATTCAATATATGGCCCAGGCCCACCCAAATACAACTGCTGCTGAGTGCGCTGTGAGCAAGCTAGCACTAAAAGTATTTTGGTAAATCCAAATTGATGTTATGTTATTTTATGTGTGTGATGTTTGTTTGTTTGCTTGTTGGGTGTGTGACTGTGTGACTTTAACGATTAGACACAAACTAACAAAAGTAACTACGAGGGTCGATTCAAAAGTAATGCCACTTATTTAGTGAGAGAGAGAGAGAGAGTGGTAAATAAAACAAGCGACCTTTCATGCTCCAGGATTTATCTTTCCACATAGTCACCATCATCACCATTCTCATTGCACTTTTGCCAGCGACAAACGAGGTAGGTAGTCAGTCAGTCCACTTACTTCTTTCGTCAGGAGGAGCGCGCTCACGCTCGTCACTCATGTCGCCACTTGTACTGACATCAACTGCATAAGCTTCTTCGCAAATGTTCAACAAGAGCCGCCGGGTCAGTGAAAGTTAATCGGTTCAATTTTTTCTATATGGAGGAATTAATTTAATCAGTGGAATGGAATCTCATCCCAAACCGTTATCTGCAGCAGAGAAATGGAACTTCCTGGTTATAAAGGGATAGTTCAGTTATTTAGCCATCATCCCCTCTGATGATCCATTTCGGACAGAATAAAAAAGAAATGGGAGGCATTTCTGTTGGAATGACTCACGTATAAATATCTTGACTTAAACCAGTTGTACCAAAACTGAATTATTTTGGAAATTACCAAATAAATCAAATTGACATTTTTGTTTCGTTTATAGTCCGGAAAACTTTGTTCTATTCGTTTTTGTTATTTCATTTTTAATGTAAGAAATTAACTAATGTACAAACAATTCAGTTACTGACTGCACGTGTGCAGCAGCTGCACGCTGCAGCAGCAACCATTTTTAATCAACTTATTTACAAATCAAATGTTTAAAGAAAACAGTGAAATGAAATGTATATCATTTTAAAGAAAGATATTTTCTAGGTAATAAGGTTTTAACAAGACAAAAATAGGGTTCTTGAGAGAGAAGTTAAAATTCGAATTTATCAGAATTTAATGCAAAATAAAGTAGATTTTTTGGTCCCTTTACTACCTCTTGATAATCCAGTAATTTCATTTTCTGTACGACTTCGGGAAAAGTCACAGAAAAGTTAAGTGCCAGAAGGGTGTCCAAATAGTTTTATTCTTTTAAAAACTAATTTAATAAATTATGAGAAAAAAATTAAATAAAATTAAAAAATCAAATCGATATTTTTGAATTTGAGAAGACAACAACACACCAACATTAACAGTGAGGGAAAAACAAATTAGTTATTTAACTTTTGTCATTCTTGCAATAGAAGCAGTCAGTGAGTCTTTTTTGCTTATTAATTTAAATTTCATTTTGACATCAATGTCTGTCTACCTAGACGTGAAATTGATATTCCCTTTCTCTTACTTAAAAGTAATTTTGGTTAAAACATTCATTTTTAAGTCTTCTTAATTTCCATGAAAAATAATAAAATTGAATTTATTTTAATTTACTAGAATAAGATTGTCTTTCTCTATTCATTCGCCAATTTATAAAAAATGTAACTTTTTTCTCAGCTAAAATCGTAACATTTACAAAAGATTCATGCAGACAGGCAAGGCAAGAAGACATTCCATTGCGTAACTGAACTCTTGGAAACGGAATAAAAAATTATAGAAAAACACCATTAGTTTTAAGGTTTTTTTTATCTTTAGAGTTTCCACAGTTAGATAAAGAGAGGGTGGCGAGAGAGAAAGCATGACAAAAGAAAAAACTAAGAAAAATAATGTAATAAATGTGTTTCACACACGCAGACAATTGAATGAACTGAACTGAAGTAAATAAATAAAATCTTTATGAATTAAAGTAAAAACTCATTATGTATTTTTAAGCGGGCGGATCGGTCCCGGTCCAACAATAATGATAATTGTAATGTCTTTTCTTCAGCCATTATTGGACTTTTTGTGTCGATAAATTGCCCTCCTCCTCATGTTTCCCAAAGTTGGAACGAATCGAAGAAAACAAAGTTGTTTTGTATTTAAAAAAAAAAAAAAGACAAAGTTTTCAAGATAAAATAATCTCAACAATCAGTTTTAAAGATGATCAAAAAGACACGAGAATGATGAGGGTAAAACAATTTTAATAATTCTGAACAGACGGGAAAATAAAATAATGGGAATGATAAAATAAAAAAAGGGAAAGAAGGAAGGATTAAAAGGAAAAAAAAAAAGAAAAAGATTTTTATAAAAAAATAGACATAGGAAGAAAAAAGTGAAAGGAAGAAAAAAGAGAAAAGGAAGAAGAAAACAATACAAGAAAAAGAAAATGTAAAATGGAAGGAAAAAGAAGAGAGGGGAAAAAAAGCTTAAAAACGATTTTAAAAAGATAAAATAGAAAATTTCCCTAAAAATCGTAAAAAATGTAAATGAGGTGTGGGGGTTAAGAACGATGGAAGATTAAAAGTGTAAAAAATATGTATATGTATATGTTTAATATAGAAAATACTTCTTCCTTCATTCATCTGACCCGTCTGTGGCATAGATGGATTTTTAAAGGAAAGATGCTTGCTTCCTGTCACAGAGAAAAGTGCCAGCATTTTTAGACAAACGGCTGACAACAACAACAGCCTATATAATTCTATTTGATGATTCTTAAACATTAAAGAGAGAGAGAGAGAGAGAGAGAGATCTAGGGAAAAAATGATGCAATGGCGTTTTTAAAACTAGTAATGAAAGAAAAATGGATTCTGTTTGGTGGTGCTGGTGGGTCGGGATGATGAGAGAGTAGTGAGTGTGTATCTTGAAGAAGAAGAAGAAGAAGAAGAAGAAGAACTAAGAGATGGTCGGGTTGGAAAAAAAACAAGATTTTTTTATGTGAGTTTAAGTGATGTAAATAGAATTAATGGTAAAAATGAGATTTTGTGTTGTTGTAGAAGAACAAAAACATTAAAACATTATGGATGAAGAAGAAGAAGAAAAAGAAGAAGAATGATAAAAATATTGAAAAAATTAAAGGACGGAAAAAAGTTAAGATCACTGTAAGTATTGATTGATTTATAAAAAAAGAAAAATGGGAAGAAAAAACGAAGAGCATAAAAATGAATGAAAATATGAATGAATGAAAATAAAGAAAGATGACACAAAGAAGAAGAGAATAAGATTTGATTTTTTTTTAAATTTACTGTCAAGAATTAAATATACAAAAAATCAAAATACAAATAAAGAAAGTAAAATCGAATCAAACCTTTTAAGAAGAGATCGAAGACTTGCCTCCCTCCCCCTCCTTCCCTGTCCCACATCTTCCAAAATTGCAAGATTAATGGAGAGAGACAGAGAGGAGGGGTGGAGAAAGAAAGAGAGGATGAGAGAGACAATGAGATTTTTAAAAGATAGCTCTAAAACAACGAAACAAAAATATAAAACTATGATAGTCCAAAAAAAGTAAAGATAGAATAAACAAAAACAGACAGGATTATAGGTAGTTGGAAAAAAACTTAGATGAATCAATGAGGAATAATAAAAAGAGAGAAAAACCAAAAAACAACCCCAAAACAAACAAACTTGCAGCAATGCAGTGCAGTGAGTGCATATGGATAAATAAAATAGGAGAGAGAGAGAGGGAGAAGAAATATTTCAAAATAAAAAGATCACTAGAATGAAAGAATGGGGATGGGAAAGACTTGAAAAAACGACAAAAGAAGAAAGGAAAAAGAAAGAAGGAAATCTAAGAAGGATCATAAGGGGGGAAAAAGAAAGAAAGAATAAGAGAGAGAATAAAACCATAGATGATAGAAAGAGTAGAACAAAAGAGAGAATAGATAAAGAAAAGGTAAAAAGAAAGAGAAAAAACATTAAGATAGAAATCAAAAAAAAAAAAAGGAGAAAGAAGGGAAAAAATAGCAGAGCATTTGTGCATTATTCTCATTCACTCATTACATTACTGGTGACAGTTTTCTTTTCCATCAGAACATTATTTGAAAATCTTTCAAATGGCGAAGAAAGAAAACTATGATGAATAAGAAAAAGATTCTTTTTAAATCCTGCAAAAATAAAAGTAAAACTAAAAAGTCAAAGAGAGGAGGGCGGAGTGAGAAGAATAAAGAAAGGCAACAATATAAAACACGATGATGATCACTAAGAATCAATTAACGAAAAACTCCTGACATTTCGGATTTATTGCTATTTAGGAAAAAAAGCCAAGCATTTTTTTTAAATTCATTTTTCTTTTTTTTAATCAAATCAAAAATGTCCTTAACTTTTCCTCTTTCGATCAAATGAGAGAGAGGCCTTTTTTTTCTTTTTAATTCGTTTTCTATACAAAAATGTTTTTAATGAAAACACTTAAAATATTAACTTTTAAACATTCTTTTTTACTTCTTCCAGTTTTAAATGAATATTACTCTCTCGTTTTTTTCTTTCATAATTTTTTAAAACATCTTTTTTTTCCTATGAATGATAATAAAAAAAAGCCTCCAATTCGTAGCGTTTTAAGATTTAAATACACATCTATGAATTTTAAATAAATTGATCTTCGGGTTATGAACCCGCCCTCTTCAGTTCTTCTTACAATACTTTTTTTTTTCCTTTTCTTAAAAGAAATCATTTCCTTTTAATTTTCTGTATTAATGCTTTTAAAATGCATCTCACTAATATTGCTAGTAGTCGAGAGGAGGGGGGAATGAGTCCCCGTTTACATCTAGTAAGAAGAGCTAAAGACTAAGATCACCTCTACAAGAGACGGATTATAAAAGCTTACACACGACGCACGGACCCACACGGCACATCGCGGGACGCGGGACGGTGGTGGTGTTGGTGTGGTGAGATCTCCCTTCAGCTTAACTAATGTTTTTCACGCAATGGCGTTGTTTGACCCGAACTTTACAAAACGGATTTGGGGATGAAATTCCACGATCAAGTCAGGTGCAGATCAACGATCTGATCCTGATCCAACCCTAACACTTTCAAGTCGTTTCCTTTATACTTGCTTGGAAACTTTGGGATTGCTTATCTTTACGTGAAAAGTTGCATTTGGAGTTATAAATTGAAATGGAATTAGGATTTTAGGGTTATGGATTCTTCTTAGATAGTGGTAAACACGAACTCTTTAATGGTCTTTAGATTTTTTTCGTTTTTATTTGTACGTTTGGTTTTGTTTTGTTTTTTTCGTGATAAGGGCTTGAGTCTCTTAATTGAAAACGTCCCTTGATCGCTTATCTTGACCTAGCAACCAGAAGGTCGCTGATGATCTTTACAGGCCCGACTTTATTACTCCCATTCCTTCAAGTTAAGTTTTAAACATTATTTTCAATAATGTCTTGTGTTTACGAAAATAATCTTATTCATTAATTGATTACTCCTTTAAGAAAAGTAAAATTTTTAAAAAACCCTGAAAATTAAGTAATTTATAATTAATTGATCTATGATGAATATCTTGTTAATTAACAGATAAAATCGGGAATATTAAGGTGACTGGTAATTTATGTATGACTGTCTATCTGAAACCCGACCACTGACCAGCCCAAGCCGCAGCACACAGTACCACACGAGGATATAATTTCTGATAGATATCATTTTTAATTTTTATATCAGAATTAAATGTAGCTTAGAAATAAGTTTAGAACATTATCATACGAAACTGAGGATTTGGACTCTTTATTCTAAAAGCCGTGTTTAAGATAATCGCCATGTAACCCTGTACATTTACAACAAAATGCCAAGTTGTTCCTGACATCCTCAAAGTCAGACAAAGAGAGGAATATGTCTCCACCTCTTCAGTGACTTTCTTAAGTAAAGTTGTAGTTTTAGTAGAATATCAAATATAACTCAATTGTTGATGGGTCAGGGTCCACTTATTTATGCTTAAAGGATAATGTATGCTATGTAGTGCTTGTCTGACTGCGTTTTTGTGATTTTTGGGGTCATCTTCTATTGAATATGTTGTTTTTAAATTTATTATAAATGAAATTACTTTTTAGATTAATATTTCAAAATTAAAAACATTTTAATTTCCTAAGTCAAATATAATTAACAGCTAGTAGTGACTCATTGTAATTCATCATCACCATCATCATCATCAACAACTTGATACTTTTCAATGAAAAGTTAGGAATGGTAGCAGTAACCAGTGTCAGCTGACCAATAGTAAATAAAAGAAATATTTACATACGGACCATTTTATGTTCTTTTTTAACAGACAAAGAAACAATCAAGAGTATTAAAGTTCAGGAATGATTAAATTATTAGTCAAAAGAAGCATTGGTCAGGCGATCAAAAAGTTAATTGAAAGTTGTTACAACTTGAGTTTGCTCAATTGCTGATAGAGAAAGAAAGAGAGAGAGAGAAAGAAAGAGAGAGAGAGAGAGAGAAAGAAACACATTTACAATCTATTTAAATAATCATAGCTATCGTGTATCACAATAATATCGCCTCATGACTAAAAAAAATAAAATAAAAAGCAACAAATAAAACCACGTGCTCCTAGCTTTTTAATTTTTGGTCTCTTTTGAAAGGCGAGGGACGAGGGCTTGTTGATTGCAATGTGACTTAAAAACAACAAACCAGTAGGGAGTTTGTGGAGGGAAGAAGCAATTTTGTCTTTTAAAACAGTTTGCCAAAAGCAATTTCATACATATTCATTCTTACAATAATCTTGAGCAATTTACTTGGGGAAAACATTTCTACTATATTAGAATATATACAAATAGTTAGGGTCAACGAGGAAATCCATACCTATACCATTTAAAAACTGAACAAGGATTAAAACAAATGTATTTTGATTGCAAGTCAAAGTCTAGACCAGGAACTTCCAACCATCCACCTATTCGTCCAATTCATTTGGAACCCAAAGTTATGCCACCAAATTAATTTCTATTAAAGATTTACATAAGGGCAAAAAAAGAGACACCACTAGAAATATAGAGAAGTCATTGAATACAGAAACCAAGAAAATAAAAAGAATTTTCCAATATTGAATGACTGGCCATGATAGTTAATAATCAGTAAAAATAAAAAACTGACACTTTTCTTTTCAATGATTTATTTACATAATGATGTGGAACATTTGTTTTAATAACTAGTTCCTCACATTAAATGTCCCTAGTTTATATGCTGTAAAACAAAGAAACACAACCCTTTAATAGTTCTAATATTGTTTTTCTAATAATCTATAGTTGAGGAAAATTATTTGTTTAAAGAAGTGATTAATTGATTGAATGGCCATTAAGATTGATATGCTTTAAAAAATCCTTAACTCCTGTTCCTTCCAAGAAATTTGTTTAGTTCAAGAAAGACATTAAAAAATAATTAAATACCAAAGTAATTCATGGCCGTAATTTTTTACATAGCATTAGACAAAAACACTAAAAAAGTTTATTTTTTATCAATTTTTTTTTTATCAATGGTTTTAAAAAAGATGGGACAATTAAGATTATTCTAGCATGAGTTCATCAAGAGAGGAAAGTGTAAATAATGAAAAAGATCCTATGGGTAGACCAAGACCATTTATATGTTAGTGTCTTAAAGTCAAATTATTGAAGGATTAAAAAGATAATGAATCAGAGGCTGGGGTCTGTACTATTGATCATAGAATTTTTCTGTAAGAGATGTGAAATGATGAGAATTGATGACAGACAATATAAAAGAAAAAAAATTATTAATGATTTTCACTTTGATTATGATAAAGATACAAAACCAATAGAAGAAAAAATCTGAAGAGATTTATGACTATATAAGATTCATACATATAAAAGAATCTATATTTGAGTGTGTACATATGCCTTTTTCGTATAATTGTTTATTAAGATTCAGAATATGGAGTGACATTGATTTAAATGATGACATTCATATTAAGTGTGTGCTTTATATAAACATTATGTATGCAGGTTTATTTTTGCAAACACATATATACATACATATATATATATGTGTGTGAGCATGTACATGTGTTTGGAGATATGTAGAAATATGTGTTTATACATGCATGCATATCTATTGATATATATATCTGAACCTAATTTCTATCCTTATATATGCAGCCAAATAAATGCATTCAGTAATAGAAGACACAATAAAGATTATTTGTAAGCAATTTAAAATACACAATATATGATAAATGTAGTCTGTGTGTAGGTCATGCCTATATGAATTAAAAATTGTATATACTGATATACAAACAGCAATCTTAGTTCCAACAAAACCCTCATCAAATAATATACATATATATATATATATATATGTGTGTGTGTGTGTGTTATTCACAAGCTGCATACATTCAAAGAGTGAGTATTCTTAAAGATGTAAATTGTTTAATAAAGTAGTAATAATATACTGACAACATATTTCACATATGTAATAGGAATCAACCTCAACAAATACCTGTATTTGTTTACAATTAAGAATCAATATATATTTTCAATCTTTATTTGAGAAATCACTAAAAACCACATGGTTCCATTAATATATAAGGATATAAAACCATTATGTTCATAGCTTGAAACCATGTAAGCATTTTTATTAAACCCTGCTAGGAATATCAGAACCCTAGGCATTTTATAGGATTCAATCACAACACATGACACATTGGATTTTTTTTTCACTTGTAACCAAGAAAAAAAAAATATATAGTCAGGGTTAAGGACGTCTGACAACTGTTTTTTTATGTTATGGGTAGTGGGCTAAAATATTTTCTGATTCTGGTCCCTGACGTCTTAAACTTAGAATGACAAAACTTTATGTTAGGTAATTTACTATACTACAGAGAGAAGTGAAGAAAGATTTCTGAAATTCTTGAGAAAATTAATGATAATGTTCCCATTTCAAAAGCCCTTCAGGCTTTAGATAAGGAATGAATGCAGAATAATGGAATGGGGATTCAAAAGAAGACTTTACACATACCCTAGTTGAAGCTCATGCTTAATTATATATATATATATATATATATGAAGCAGCAAAGGTAAAGCGTTGGTAAAAGCTTGGACTGTAGAATCGTATTATATGACTTCAAATTTTAGTCCATACTTTTTAATCACTTTCAGCTGCCTCAGGTAGACAAGGCTCGTTAACTCAGAGGAGTAACTCATCTAGGTGTAAAGATAACACTGATTTAAAAAACCTGGATAAATGAGACCAGTCAACTCAATGAGAGTACCTTATCAAAGTGAAAAGCAACACTGATTATAAAAGCTGAAGGAATATGAAGAGCACATAAAACTTGATTTGATGCTCAACCAAGTATACATCATATATACAGTCACAAACTCACACATCTACCAATCTCTTTCTATATAGATATATATCTACACGCACACACAAATAAATATATATATATACACACAAACACATAAATATCTATACACATGCACACACATGCGTGTAATTATGCAATAACTGGTTATTCTTTGTGCACCATGAATATTGATGATAGACTGAGATTAATGTTGTCAGTATAAGGTTGCTTAGTAATACAAATAGAGCTGATAGATAATTTTATATATATATATATATATATATATATATATATATATATATACACACACAC